>JAFHBW010000038.1:0-112038 GCA_019022765.1 Westerdykella sp. P71 | reverse complement strand
TTTTTAATCATAACTCTTGAAATCATTTTAAGTAAGTGATTGTGGTGTCGTTTTTTTTTATAAATTTAATAAAATNAACCANANCAAATTAAAATTAATGGCAAAAAAAAAAAAAAAAAAAGAAGACGCTCGCACGCTGTCGCACAAGACCCGGACGACTACAACGGTCAACTTTTGTTGGCTGCAAGACGACAATCACGGTCTCGAGAAAAGTGCAGCCCAGGCGCACGGGTCGCGGAGTTCGAATGATGGCAAAGCGGGTGGTCCCCCAACCGTGAAGACCAGACATGCCCATCTGGGCAAGATGGGGAGGGT
This sequence comes from Westerdykella sp. P71, assembly GCA_019022765.1. Classification (NCBI taxonomy): domain Eukaryota; kingdom Fungi; phylum Ascomycota; class Dothideomycetes; order Pleosporales; family Sporormiaceae; genus Westerdykella; species Westerdykella sp. P71. The sequence goes on along the minus strand of JAFHBW010000038.1, from coordinate 111,723 downwards.
GCCCAGCAGAATCCCCGTAATCATGCAGCAGGCCTGGGAGAGGTGCAGGCATGTAACCGTGGCAGGCTGGTCGCCATGCTCGTGCAAGCGACGGCCACGCCGCGAGATTGCGGATTCAAGAATCGCCCGGGGCTCAGAGTGGTTGATTCTTGAAGACTGCTGAAGATGGCGCGGGGGCACATCCGGCGGCGAATGAAACGGTTGCTTGTGTATTCCAGATATGGGGTGGTGGAGGATGCGCCTAGAGGTGGTTGTGGTTAGCAATCCTTTCTAGCGGACTTCGGTTGCACCTCCCGAAGCCTGAAGGAAGCCCAAGGATTATTGCAACGTCTCTCAACAAGTGCTGACGGCCCACGATGGAACCATTGTCCCAGTGCGCGGTCTTGGTACTGATGATGAATCCTTGGCACCAAAAATGTCCCTGACAAGGAAAACGAAACCAGCCCATTATCATTAACGGCTATTGCACTAGGAGAACAATGCCTTTGTTGGAGCCAAAGCCGAGCAGAACTTAGAAGGACCCAACAATCGGCAGGCGGGAACGCGAGGGAAGGAACGAAGAGCGGAAGCGGGACAATCGACGCCGTCTCAACGCCGTCTACGAGAGAGTTTACCATTCAAGAGCCTATCGATGGCAAGCTCGTGCTCATTATTATCCTCGTGTTTCCGAGCCTCAGACATACTTTTCTCCGTTTTCGGCACACCCGGCACCTGGCGGAGATAAAACAAAACATCCTGTTGGATTCTGTGGAAACGCCTCAAGCGCCGTCGTGCATCCTCAGCTTGGTCTTGGACGGGCAGGGAAGCCAATGGTTCGACCATATTGCCATAAGGGCAAGGATCTGTAGGATTTTTTCCCTGAAGGCGAGGATTCCGTGCCTATCGGTTACCATGAAGGAGTTCCAAGCATCAGCATGGAAGAAAAAAAGGAAATATGAAAATCCAGTCTGCTGGGTCTGACTGGTGTTTCGCAAACCGTGGCGAGCCGGGGTCTCTGCCTTCACCCGTACCAGTCAGTCATGTTGCACAAGCTGCTTTGACTCCAGGAGAGATATCTCGCATGATGAATAATGATGGGAATTCATCAGCGGTGGGAGTGCAAAAATAACATAGCCTTCGGCTAGCGGGTGGTTCTGAATACTTAACAGAGTTAGGAGACCTCGTACGAAAGTTTGGAGATCCAAGAAAGCATGAAAGTCGATCTAACGGGAGTCTAGAGCGTCAGTGGCTCATTTCCAAGAGCTCATCGAGTGGGATATTGTAGGCACTGGGTCTCACGCGAGAGAAACCCTCCGACGCATAACTGGGAGCACATTTTTAATAATAAACATTTCAAATGAGGGAACACAACGGCCAACTCACGCAACAGTACTAATGAGTATCAAGGGGAATATACCCCTCAGTATAGGCAGCGTTCCCCAGGCCCCTCGTGTTCTAGAGAGAACTCACGTTCCCTCTCCAAGCCTCCAACAGCGCCCAGCCCATATCCCGTGCAAGGGAAGCCAGCACGGTATCCGCCATTATTTGGGCCTCTGTGCCCTGTGCTCGGGATCCGCTCATGTACACATGCAGCATCCTCCCAACGAGGTTCTCATCGCCATGCTTATTATTCTGCACTGCTGTCGGGCTTTTTTCAGTTAGATGGCCATGGCAGCCGTCCCCATCATTTGTCATTATCATCAATAACCTTCTCGATGGAAGTTTGAAAATTCTCTCGCGCGCGAAACCCTCCTTTCCAATGCGATGGCCGACGTCGAAGTGATACCTGCGCCCTATGTTATCACGGACAACGACAAACGCGGCCTCGTGGTGGTTATAGCTGCCACAACACTCTCTTTCGTCTGGACATGCCTACTCATCAGAATATGGCTGCGACTCAAGCCGCAAGAGTGGAAGCTCGACGACTACTTCCTCGTAGCTTCAACGGTAAGGTTCCCATCTCCTGATTTTCTCATGGAACCCAGCAACGTTAGCTGCGGCTGGCGATCCGAGCAGCGCTATTGAAACAAGCACAAGACTGAGTACACGACAGATTTTGGATACCGTGGTTGCAGCTTTGGTGTTCCGCGCCGTCAATGCGGGTTTGGGAAGGGCTCTGGAAGACTTGAATGGTGTTGAAGATCTGATACAGATCGGCAAGGTACGATCCGCTAGCTATCTCTAGCGTCGCGATAGATCTCAAAGACCCACCACGGGAGCCCCCTCTAACAGTGGAGCAGGACGACTTGGGCATTCAAATTGTCTATATCATCACGTTACTGTTGTCGAAATGTGGTGTTCTCTTCCTCTACCTGCGGCTATCCCCGCGCAAAGGACACGCGATAGCCTCATGGGCGACGATGGCGGTATCGGTTGCTTGGGCAATTGCGGCAATTGTATTGATCGCCGTGCCTTGCAAGGCCAGCGAATACTGGCCAAATGGAATTGAGCAGTGTTCAAATATTGTACGCGCACCCCATGGCGCGGTAGTCGCTCGATACTGATTATCGCAGGCCGCGAGATGGCGAGCCATAGGTTCAATCGACCTCATAACAGAAGGCGTCATCTTCCTCATTTCCATCTACCTAGTCGCAAAGTTGAACATGAAGTTCAAATCAAAGACCGTGGTTGTGGCTGCCTTCTCTCTACGCTTACCGTGAGTAAACTAAACAGATTTCCCTCTCTTCCAGCTATTATTGATCGAAGGGTATTTTTCAACTTGTGGACAAGTTCTAACAACATGTCTAGTGTAATTGCCGCCGCCGCGACCCGCCTCTACTACTTCGAGAACTTCCTGTCCTCCTCCGATCGCTCCCTCCAAGGGGCTTACTACATGGTGGCCACGCTATCCCACCTTGGATACGCGATCATGTCCTCCACTCTCACAGGCCTGGGCCCATTCCTCCGCCCCTTCAGCCAAACCTCTTTCAACACCTCCGGTTATCCCTCCGGAGGCTCCGGACTTACCAAATCGAACCCTGGCAACACCCGCGATGAGACTTACGCCGAGCAAGCCACCAGCTACCAAATGACCCCGCTCTCCGTACATCCAAAGCCGTCACGTAGCCTCAAGCTCACGCACGGCGGCTCCACCCCCGCCCTCTCGCACACCCAGTCCCACCACGAACTGAATCTCCGCCCGGACCGTGACCTCGTCAAGCAGGACACCGCTGTTCTTGGAGGCGGGGACTCCGTAGATACAGAAGATGCTGTAAGCAGGGTCAGTGACGACAGTCAGCGGATGATCATAACCAAGAAGACAGAATTTACGATGGAGATGGGGAACATCAGTTTCTTGAGGGATCCTAGCATGGATGGGGGGAGGGAGTATACGAGGAAGAGTGTGCTGGTGCAGACTAGGGGACGGTCATTTGACGGACACCGATGAGCTTTTCTTTTGTTAGGCACGAGGAAATGCTTGCATATTGGGATGAAGGAAAAGCGTGGGGTGGATACGAATTCTTTTTCCCGCGAATGATAGACTTCTTACGATTGACTAGTAATGGGTTGGGATAGAAGTCCGCTGGGTTCGGCCACTGGTGGGTTGGTTAGATTTCGGTTCTTTCTTTGGGGAAAACATGTATGGGAGGGGGTTTGATTTTACTGCTCATATTAAACTGGTGGTGTTTCCACCCTTTGTTTCAAACTCTCAGTATCGACTAAGCAATGCTCACCCACAAACTGAGCACAGTGTCTTATTACATGCATGGGTGGTTGCCCAAAGCCACCGTCGTCCTGCAGAAGGACCGATCACATGTCTATATTCATCCCACAGATTTCGGGACGAAAATAGGTCCAAATAAGGTTTTTGCGCTAGCGTCGATCGGCGTCTGGTGCCCGTGGTCGGTGAAAGTGAACGGGAAGGCGTGCGGCGAGGACGCCCCAGCCGCGTTCTTTGACGACTGAAGGCTGTGCCACACGATCCTGCAGGTTGCTCCTTGTGTGCTGGGTGACGCGTTTGCAAATGACGAAATAAGTGTGCCCCAACTTTAATGATCTAACCTGTTTCGGGTTTGCAATACTATTCTTGTGCTGGGACTGGTTTAAGATAAGTGTCAACGTGTGCTTCGATATCTCTAGATTGTATAAAAATATAGTATAGGAGAACTTAACGTTGTAAAGAAAGGATTCGGCTCAAGAATTTTGCAGGACGCAGCGCCAAGTTACCACAAGGTGTGCTGGTGTCAAGATTACTCGATTGACTTGAAAATTATACAATAACTACGTGGGGAAACGCCTCGTCCACAGAAGAAAAGAAAACTACGCTGGTGTTGACTGAACGACAGGAAATAAATGCACCATCTAAATACCTGATATGCACCTAACTGCCACACTCAAAGCTCCACAACGATCTTTTCAAAACTCAGACCTCTCCCTACCCTATCTACACCTTCCTGAACCTTCTCCAATCCTCCCTCCAGAACTGTCGGATCCGGCTTCGGCTTAAAGAGCCCTATTTCCAACGCCTCAGGGATGTATTTCTGCCAAACCGCCTCCCCGACATACCGATCTTGTGAAGCCACCTCTGGCGCCCATACCGATGCGCCCTTTATTCCCTTGGGAAAATTCTCGGGCGCAGGTAACACCGATCCATACCGGCCGCCGAGCGCTTCGTAGACGGGTTTCCAGCCTTCGACAGCGGCCTCAGTGCCGATACAGTCGCAGATGCCCAAGAACTCGGTGCCGTCGAGCGAGTCTATTATATCCTGGGCAACGGTTGGTGACTTGTAATCGTAGACTTCGGCGGCGCCGAGGTGTAAGAGCTCGGACTTGTTATGGGAGCTGCAGACGGTGATGACGATGATGCCGGCGGCGATGGCGAGCTGGATAGCGGAGGCTCCTACGGAAGAAGATCCGCCCCATACGAGGACAGCCTTGTCGGCAGGTTCAGGGGTCAGGTGTGGAAAAGGGAGGCCAAGCGTCTCCTTCTTGAAGAGTAGTTCGGCCGCCGTGGAGATGCTAAGGGGAAGGACGGCGGCAGAGGTGAAGGGTAGCGAGGGAGGAATGCGGGCGACGACAAGCTCGTTGCAGACGGTATAATGCTGGAAGCCGCCATCTTGTGGTCGGTTGGTTACTAGGGAGAAGGCATGCCTATATTGCGATTGTCATCAATTGTTGTGCATTCCGCAAGGGGGCGAAGATGGTGTCGCGGGGTGGAGAATCGTCAAGCTCAAAAAGCTTACCCCATTACCCTGTCTCCTTTCTTCAACTGTCTTACGCCTTCGCCGACTGCATGGACCTCTCCAGCGACATCTGTACCCAAGACATTGGGGTATTCCTTTAGAACTATTCCTACGCAGCTCAGCCTTGATTCGCCGTCTTCGGAGTCCATAATCATACCCCAATTCTGAACTTTCCATTCGACGGGATTGATGGCCACTGCATGGTTCTTGACGACAACCTCGCCAGGTCCCGGTTGCGGGATCGCCGTCTCCTCAATTTTGAAAGGTGTATTCGGCTCGTAGATGAATGCTGTGCGGTTCGGACTCATCTTGGTGATGTGGCATGGCTGAAGCAATGAGCTCCAAGCAGGGCGGTGGTCATTTGCTGGAGCTTCATGTTGTAGATAAGTCAGCAAAATGGACCTTGATAGTCACCTGTTGGCAATTGTAACGTCATATCTCGTGAAAGACGTGAACCCAGCTTAGGGTGTCGTCTAGTTTAACCTCAAATTAGCTTCGTGCTTATCGGGCCGATGATAGATGGACTGATAAAACATCATGTGAAGCATCACCAGTTCAACCCTTGCAACAACAATGGCCTTCTTTTGTCTTTAGCCGTCAGACATCGTTCTTCGTACACAGTACTTGCCAGGAAACAATGAAACAGGGCCTAACATAAATCATGCTTGACTGACATGATGATGTTGCCACGATCATACTGTACATATATCTACACGCTTGGTAATCCACAAAATCTTACATCACTCCATCACCGCTCAGCAAGCATATTGCGAATTGCATGCCAATACGGCTTCTCGACAGCCTTCTGCACCTCCTCTTTCGCCAACCACTGGAAGTCTGCAAGCCCGAGGCCATTGTTCTTCAAATCGGCCTGGCCAGCCATGATGCGCGCCTTCATGAAAAAGGTCTTGAAACCGAGCTCGTTGGGGCTCTGGGAAGACGAGCGAATCTGTGCAGGGTAATCATGTACATAGTGGCCGATGGGCTGATTTCCAACCACCCATGTATTCATGTTCACACCGCCAGCCTTGGTCAAGATGCGTTCGGCAGCCTTTGAGAGATTAGCACCCAATGCGGTTCTATGATTTTGGAACACTAGGAACGTACCATATGAAGGTTTTCCCTTCCCTCCATCTTGTCCTGTGGGAACATCCACTTTCCGTCTCTGTTTTTGACCAGCAAATAGAGCGTCCGTGGCAACGCCCGATTCAGGCTCTTGACATCTCCTTTTAGATCCGCCTCTGTGATCCTCGGCATGGGTCGCTCAACGGGTTCGTGCTTGACCGTCTTGGCCCCAGCGGTAGCAACATCTACTTCCTCGCTGCTCTCGCCTTCCTTTCCATCCTCTCCGCTCTGTTCCGCATCTTCCAGCAGGCGCTCCACCTGATGCTGGAGGTCGCTTTCTGGTGCTCCGACGAGCACTTCATCATTCCATGCCTCCTCGCCGTAACCCTTATATCGTCCGATGTCTCGTGCAGGGGTAAGTCGCTGCTTTATCTTCCGTTTCCATTCCAGATCTGCAGGCGTCTTCTTCTTGAAGTAAAAATAGCGAGTGAAAGGAAGAGCAAGTCGCTCGTTGAGACGGCGTTGATAGAGGAAGAATGCGGCCTCGAACGGATGCAGGTCGCGTGTTAATATCGGGGGCCGGGACAGTACAACACCGGTGTTGACGGAGTAAGACAGCGCTTGGGAGGGCGTGGCCACAGGAGGAATGTGTTGAGCGGCATCCTCAGTTTGTACCGCAGCGGCGGCTGTCGCATATGTTTTGACAGAGTCTCTACATGAGTGACATATTGAGCGGCCTGCACAGGTCAGATCAACCCACCATTGAGGCCTCCTCTCATTACATACCAACCCTTGAGGCTATTCGCCTCGTCGTCTGCTGTCCGGCGTTCATATTGGCGCCCCCTTTCAACGCGTCGTTGTCGTGATGTTCCCGTCTCCATCTCGAACTTTTTCGGAGTCGGGAGTGCATGTGGTTAGCGCTGCCACGTGAGGAGCACTGACCACCTTCCGTCTGAAAGATTTCTGACGGGCTTGCGAGCCGATGTTTCTTCTCTTCTTCACGGCATCTCTCCTTATCCCCAGTATTGCTCGTTTGAAGTGAGATATTGGTCATTTAACGGTGCCTAGAGGGAACCCGGGGAGTCTTTTCGCTAGCGGTACCTTCGTAATTATTCCAAGGTGTACGGCTAGATAGATCTTACCCACATGTATCATTGTGCCTTCAAATTGGGCAACGTCTGACCTATAACTTCGATAACTTCAGGAAAAGGATATAAGTGATATCGGGCGCCTAATGGAATAATAGACTGGTATGTGGATCAGACAATGGACGCTTCGACCCTTTCGAGCACGGAGTCGTTGTGGACTCAGATGGACATAACGTGTACTGCAAGGTAGAATGTTGTAATTTGCACTGGTGCAGTATTTTCAGAGGCGCAGAGCTCTTTAATTTTGTGATACATGTCATGAGATCTATCAACAGTCCTCATCCAACTCCCCGCGCCTTCTGCTGTTCACCACGTCGGCTTAACTTTTTGCCGATCCCGGACCTTCCCATTTTTTGACGCGTCCCGCGCAGCAAGCTTCCAGGCAAGCAGCATACCCCTCTCTGCACATCTATAATGTCTCTCTCGATACCCAACGCCCCGAATGCTGGGCTTTTCAAGCAAGGCTATCAAAAGTACGAGTCCCTCGGTGGCTCCCCTGAGACGCAATAAGCTTCAATCTTCGTAGACTAACCAGCGCCATAGCTACGACGCCGAGGATGGAGCTGTTCTCCGCAACATTGACGCCTGCCGCACGATTGCCCAGACCGTTCAGACCTCCTTGGGACCCTATGGCAGGAACAAAATCGTGGTGAATCATTTGCAGAAGATGATATTGACCTCTGATGCGGCGACGATATTGAGGGAGCTCGAGGTCGTCCACCCGGCGGCGAAGCTTCTGGTCATGGCAAGTCAACAGCAAGAGGCAGAGATGGGCGATGCGACGAATATGGTCATTGTGCTGGCGGGAGAACTGTTGAAGAAGGCGGAGGAGCTGCTGAGAATGGGCCTCAAGACCAGTGATATTGTTCTCGGTTATGAGAAGGCGCAAGCAGCGGCTTTGGAAGTTCTGGAAGGTTTGTACGCTCTGGAGACATTCATTGGGCTCAGTTAACCGTTATCCAGAGCTGGTTTGCGACAAGGTCCAAGATATCAGGTCACAAGAAGAACTCAGCAAAGCTATCAGGACCGTCGTAGCCGCCAAACAGTCCGGCAGCGAAGATTTCCTCGCCAACCTCGTCGCCGAAGCCGTACTCGCCGTCCTCCCCAAGAACCCCGTCAACTTCAATGTGGACAACGTTCGGGTGGTCAAGATCATGGGTGGTAGCCTTGAGCAGAGCAAGGTCGTAAAGGGCATGGTATTCGCACGTGAACCGGAGGGCACCGTTAAGAAGGCACAGAAAGCAAAGGTCGCCGTTTTCTCGTGTCCGGTCGACATATCGCAGACGGAGACAAAGGGCACCGTGCTCCTCCACAACGCAAAGGAGATGCTGGACTTCACCAAGGGCGAGGAGCACCAGATTGAAAATATCATCAAGGAGCTTCACGACTCCGGCCTCCGCGTCATCGTCGCTGGCTCAACAGTTGGTGAACTAGCCATGCACTACCTCAACCGCTACAACATCCTCGTCATCAAAGTCCTCTCGAAATTCGAACTTCGCCGTCTCTGCAGAGTTGTCGGCGCTACACCCCTTGCTCGCCTGGGCGCCCCTATGCCTGACGAGATGGGAACCATTGATGTCGTCGAGACTCTCGAGATCGGTGGCGACCGCGTCACTGTCTTCAGACAGGAGAATGAGCAGACGCGGACTGCGACTCTTGTTCTGCGCGGAGCGACACAGAATCACCTCGATGATGTCGAGCGCGCTATTGACGATGGCGTTAATGTTGTTAAGGCGATCACTCGTGACCCCCGCCTTGTCCCAGGTGCTGGCGCCACGGAGATGCAACTCATTGAGCGTATCACAACGATCGCGGACAAAACGCCAGGTCTCTCGCAATACTCTATCAGAAAATATGGCGAAGCCTTCGAAGTCATCCCCAGGACACTGGCTGAGAGTGCCGGTCTCGACGCCACAGAAGTCCTCAGCAGACTATACACAGCACATGCAGCACAGAAGGGCCGGAAAGACGACGAGTGGACTATTGGTGTGGACATTGAGAACGACGATAATACCGGTACTTTGGATGCGAAGGACGAGGGTATTCTGGATTTGTGGGTGACCAAGAGTTGGGCCATCAAGCTGGCAACAGAGGCGGCGAGGACAGTGCTTAGCGTCGATCAGATTATTGTGGCAAGGCAGGCTGGTGGTCCCAAGATGCCAGGCAAGGCCCAGCAGGGCAATTGGGATGAGGATTAAGGGTAAATTATGAAGCGATGAATGGTAATGGAGCAATTACTCGGATTCTGCATATGAATATCCATGAACTCCTCCATGTCGTACTTCTGCTGTGAAATCATATGTTGGCATACGAAGTTTGTCAAGTGCCGTTTTGACATGTCTCCCCAATATCGATGTACAAATGAGCTCCTGGCGAATCTGGCGGCGGGTATCGATCTGCTTTTCATTTCCTGTTCGTTCTGCTCCTTCGTGTGGGCTTATCACAATTCTCCCACATTAAATACTGGATCCTGCTATCCCCGGATGTCCTATGTGCGGCCGAGCATGATCAGGCAAGCTCATCCAAGCTTATCCAACAACTTCCTCTTCCTCCTATCAATCAATTCCGCTTCCACCTCTTCAAGCGTCGGTAGCCGCCATCCAATCCCATCGCCCTTATCGCCCGGAATCTCCACCCACTCCTCCTTCTCTTTCCGCCCTTTCTTTTCCACGGCGCCTTCGCCACCTCCAAGCCCACCACTTCCTTCCACCTCATCGCCGGCCTCCAACCAATTATCCCATGCCTCCTTCTCCTTCGCCCTCTCATACGCCAATAACGTGCCGTCTTCCTCGTCCAGATTATACCCATAATACCCCGCATCGACCCGCTGCCTCAGCTCCGCCCTCCTCTCCCCCTTCTCCTTTTCCTCCTGCTCCGCACCCTCGGGGCGCATCTGCCTCTCAAACAACTCCTTTACACCAGGTAACTCCCTCGCTCGCCCGAAATACCTATACCCTTTGCCTCCCCCCGGAACCTCCTTCCCATCCTCGTCCAACACGCGCCCACCACGCATATAATTTGGCCCGCCTAGAGTCCGGATCTGCTTCTCCCACGTGTGTTTCTCGCGCATCAGCTTATTGATCTCGTCATTCAGATCTCGGATCTGGTAGTCTGAAAGTGCGGGGTCCTGGATCTTCGTGACCTTGCGCGAGATCTCCTTGAGGACTTGAGAGCGCCATTTCTCTGCCGTCGGGATGGAGGTGATGGTTGTGATCAGTTTGGGGCGGCGGGTGCGCGAGATATCGATGATGCCGGCTTCGGCGGCTTGGGCAGCGCGGAAGCGGAAGAGCATCGAGTGCGCTTTTTCGGAGTTGCGAGCCATGGTTGCGGTTGGGGAGGTGGTGTGAGATGGAGAGGTGGTTGGTTAGGATATGGAAACAGGGAGTGGTAGGTGGTGCTTCGTCCAGCGCGGAGCTTGGAATCGCGGGCTAAAGACTGGCGGCGTACGGTATCGCCGTCGCGGAAAATGCTGCGATTGTGTGTGTGTGTCTGTGTGTGTGTGTGACGAGGTCGCAATGTCGTGTGCAAGACCTTCTTGCGGAAGGTGAGGTAACCGGCCTTTTTAGGCACTCGTTCGCCGTATTCTTCAATCGCGGACTTAAAATGAGACGTAAAACAGGGATTAGAGGAGGGTAAAGTCACTGGGTCGAAGGAAATGATAAAAAAATATGAGCGAGTTTCATTGTTTGACGCGTCCAGCAGTTCCAAGCAGGACGGAAAGTTTAGGCGGTGAGCAGCGGCAGATCGGTGCTTGGCAGTCTGGGGAAGAGGATAGTGCTGCAATAGGCTTAGCGGATGCCTGTCTAGTTAAGGTTTTATATCTGTTCCTCCACACATGAAATGACGACCATATTCGCTCCTACAGATAGTCATCTGTGCATGAGATATTTACTTAGGGGGGAAAGATTCCTTATAGTTCCTAATACCGCGAGCTTAGGCTATCTCCACACAAGCACCCCATCCACGACTTCAAAGATTGTGAAGCTCCGACTGCAACGCAGGTAATTCCAGTGCGCAAGACGAAAACAGATACACATCGACCGCATTGCGAGAATACACTCTATTGTTTTACAGTCGAGGGCTATTTTGACAGGAATTATTTTCACATTCTCCCATACTACATCCATTCTTATCATCGACCACCTTGATGTTGCACGGTAGCCTGTGTCTCCCTGATCGATAGCCAGAAAACCCGATATCTTAGTGATGTACTCCATAACTCCCATAGAGTCCCGCGTCGAATCAAAGTCGTGGAGGGTGTCCGAACGCCTCACGATCAATAGCACCGTCCTGACTATGGTGACTTTGCGGATAGTGAGTCCATCCGACTCCATCCGACTCCATCCGACTCCATCCGACTCCATCCGACTCCATCGACGCCTTTTGACGTCCCGCTTGGGCACGACCGGGAGATTCGGATCTAGGTATATTCAGTTTACTCCCGCCACAAGTTCCAGATCCGGATACCCTGAATATTTCAGCAGTTACCGGGGTGGCGTTTCGTTAGAGGGAGATACTTACTGCCTCATTTGTCCCAACCTTCTCGAGGACATGACATACCAGCCATCATCGCTCCCCCGCCCTTGATATAACATATTCATCCACCAGAATTTACTGAGGCACAGCTTCCTTTACCTTTATTTACCAGAAAATAGACAAACAACCAAGCAACAGTACAGTACACCAGAGCAGAGCCGAGCACAACCTTGAGCACCTAGAGAAGCGAAAATTCAACGTACCTGAGGGCTGCCCTGGCGCGGCTCCAAATACCTCTTCAGCTTGCCCACGACATTATTGGCGTGCTCGACGCCAGCGTTGGCGACCTCAGGGGCTCTGATGACCGGACCCCAGGGCGCGAACCGAAAGGCAGAGACGCCATTGGAGGCGAGAAAAGAGGAAGAAGAAAGGAGCGCCAAAAGAAGGCTGTTTTTCATTTTCGTTTTGAATGTCATTGCTGGTACAGTGGTGCGTGGGGAAACGATTTGAAAAAGGGTGAAGGGGAAGGGGAAGGGGAAAATAAGTAGAACGAGCGAGGGCAGAAGTCAACAAAACAAGATTCGCGTGCGGGCGAAAAAGACAGACAAGTCGAGCTCTTGCAGGGCAAGCTACGTCACGAAAGCAGTGTGGCTCAGGTAGTGAGAACCCAAAGCAACAAGTCACGGAGGGACAGAACGCGAGCAAAGTAAGGCACGCATGCAATTATAAGGGAACCGAAGGGCGGCGGGGCGACATAGATCGGACATCCATCGGTCATCGAATTGTGAGGAATGCGCAGATCGCTGGAATGTGCATACTCCAGGGAGGCCGGAAGAAAACCGTTGGTGATACAGGCATTGGTAACCCCAATTGCTCGCATCTTACGGAATTAAATTACCCTAGGAAATAGTTTTGCTACTGAGAGAGTATGGCAGGACGAACCCCAATCAGGAAAGTTCAAAACAAAGGTCGACATCGCTAATACAGTGGAAATGGAAAGGCCGTGCAGTTGCAATCTGCCAAGTCTAAATCCCAAGAGTGGTGGTCGCAGGCTGATGCTTAAAAATCAAAAGAGAGACATAAAAGAGATGATACAAACAGAAACCATAGCACTTGATGAATAGGAACAAAGAGAGAAGGAGTCGAGATGACCATGGCCATGACGTATGGCAACGGAGAAAATGATGTATAAGACGTGCATTCCACAGAGTTTCAATTTGGCATCTGACCTAGCACACTGCGCATCGAACTTAGTCGTTGCGGCCGCGCGATTCCGTCCGCGAATGCGAACGCGAGCTGACAGACCCTGCATGGGACGCTCGATTGCCTCGATAGCTACTATGGCGACCTTTATGTGAATGAGAGTGAAGATGTCCGACATCATGCTTGCCTGGGAGCAAAGTTAGCAGAGGCACGCAGTTAGAGAGGGAGGATTGTTTACCATCACAACAGGCCCTGACATTCTCCATTCCAGGGATGTGATCCCTGTCACGGATAGTCTTGGTCGCTAGCTCTTGTGTCAGGTCGTAGTTGGCATCATTCTCGGGTGGATCATATGCAACGGCCTCTTGTGCACCCGTCCTGCTCCGCCGACTAGCAAAGGAGTTGCGGAGAGCGGATCCAGGACGGAAGTACCCGCTGAGGCTACTTAGGCGGCCAGATTCTTGAGGAGGTTCCGTGGATGCGGGACGTCGCTGTGGCGTAGTCGGATGACGCAAGGTAGGAACATCACCAGGGTGTGGAGAGGAGGTTTGGCGGCTGAAGAACGAAGAAGTGCGCGACCTGTTCGTGAGCCTTGACGCACTACGGTAGGTAGGGTTGAATTCGTCGTGTATCTCATCCACACTTTCCTTTTGTTCTTCCTGACTCTCCGCAGTCCCGGGCTCTGTGCGCTGGAGCAGGTACGAGAGCGCATTATACCACGTGTCGTGTCGTTGACCAGTAGTGGCAGTGAACTTGATACTCCGTCCAGGTGTGATGATAATCAAACTCTTGTGATGAAGTCCTGGTGGGTAGGGATTGTCATCGGGGACAACCTTGACAGCCTCAATAGGTACGCTCTTCGCCTTCATCTCGTTACGGCTTCCTGTCGCAGGATCATGGTCGCTCCAGTACAGTGTCCGGGTATATGGGTGAACCCAGAAGAACCGACGATGGCGATTCTCGGAAAGCTCGCCACGTCCAGCTTTCCTGGTGTATTTCCAGAGGAACTCGCCAATCATAGTTTGTGTGACAGCTTGGATCATGCGTGGATCTGTGTTGGTTGCGTCGAATCCGCTCTGAGAAAAGGGATCTTGTATGCCCTGGAACCGACGATCGATCTCTGAACCGAAAGAAGAAACCGATGAGCGACGCGTCATTGGGGATGATGCTCCGCTTCGTCCTACGTCGCTACGAGGAGCCTGGTAACGGGCACGGGGGGTGGTGCCTCCCGTCTTCGGATTGATCACACCAGGCGCCTTGACTGTTGGCGTTTGTGGCCGTTTCTTGTACGCCGATGCTGGCATGAGCGGCGGTCCCATGTCGCCAGGCGGACCAGACACAACAGAGGGTGCCTTCTTGAGGGAAGCTGCAGCAATCACTTCTTTGTGGTCAGCAGGCAGTGGAGGAGGTGGCTCGGTGCGAGACCGTATACTGCCAGCACTACCAGGACGTCGCGAAACCCTGTTAGGATCGCTCAATCTGCGTGGTGACGTTGGTGGGGACATGGTTCTCTCGATATTGTTCCCCGTAGCAGCGTTTGGATGCCGTTGAGCGCTTCGCGCTGCTAGCAGTTTGTCGATTTGTTCTGCCGACACCATCGTCTGCGTTCCCTCATCAATGGTGGTCGGCCGTACACTCGCCGTTGCCGACGGGGTGGACTTGACTTGACTCTCAGGTGAGGTCACCGGTGCAGAAGAACCGGACGTTTCCTCTTCGCCCGCGGCGGAAGCATCTGTCCCATTCGTGCTCCACGGAAGAACAGAGCTGGGGAATCCAAGGTTACCACCTGAAGATTTGTCGGTCGTAGCCTCCGCGGAGGTGCCTGTGGGAACGGGTACAGCACGATGAGCTGTTGCAGGCCTCGAAGGTGTCGCAGGCTCTGTCTCTTGAGTGTCGATGGAGGAGAACGACAGATCAGGGAGAGGTAGTCGTTTGGCCGTGGAGGGCCTGCTGGGGCTGGGGAAAAAGCTGGGCAGTGTTGGCGACTCTGGTTGGACATCGTGAAGTACTTCCACCTGTGAGAATCCGTTCTCGACTTTGGAGACCGCGGGCGTGACAGGGACTGTTTGCTGCGCTGTGATATCTGAAAACCGCGGCAATGCTTGTTTGGGGGTATCAACAGGCTCAGTGGCTTGGAATGAGTACGCGGAGAGCTGCAGAGCGGACGGCTTGGGTGGCTCAACCGGTGCAGTGTCCAGTGAGGACACGGTTGATATTCCAAGCGGGAGGGATTTGGCTGCTACGGGTGGGGTACCCTGTGCAGTAACCGCTGATATTCCAAGCGATGGAGATTTGGCCGCAACAGGTAGAGTATCCTGCGCAGTAACCACCGATATCAGAAGTGGGCGAGGTTTGGGCATTTCTACCGGCTCGGTACTCTGCGCCGAGAGTATTGACGTCTGCGAAAATACAGGTTTGCGTGGCTCGACAGGCGCCGTGACCTGTATTGACGGTGTAGAGTACTGTAGCTTCGGGAGCGACGGCTGAATAGGTTGAGTGCTCTGGCTTGAGAGAGCGGATACTTGCATTGTCACAGGCACCGGTTGCTTCGGCAGTGACGGCTCCACGGGTTCAGTGCTTTGACTTGAAACGCTCGACACTTGCAGAGGTGCTCGCGCCGGCTGCTTCTCTGGCTCCGGTTCACTGCGCGACAGTGGCACCGGCAAGGGAAGTACTTCGGGCAACGATGGCTCCAAGGGCTCAGTCGCCTGGTGGGAGATTGCAGACAAGTTGAGAGCTGGCGATACAGGCTCTGCTATGACTGGGGAAACAGGATCCGTCTTCTGCGTAGTCATCACAGCAGATAACTTGAACGAAGGGGGTGCAGCAAGTCGGGGCACCGTGTCTTGCGACGTATGTGCGGACATGAGCAACGGAACTCGCCGTGGCGCCTGTGGTTCCGTTTGTTGCGCGAAGTGGCTGGACAACTGAAGTGATGGAGGAGATACGCTTATCGGTTCAGTGTCTTGCATTGCAAATGAGGACAACCCGAGTGAAGGGAGTGGAGGAGCCTGCGGTTCGGTCTGCTGCGCGAGGTGGCTGGAGAGTTTAAGTGAGGGCGGGCAGACGATTATCGGCTCAGTAGCTTGCGTCGCGAACGAGGACAAGCCAAGTGCAGGCAG
The DNA here is from genome assembly GCA_019022765.1 of Westerdykella sp. P71. NCBI lineage: Eukaryota > Fungi > Ascomycota > Dothideomycetes > Pleosporales > Sporormiaceae > Westerdykella > Westerdykella sp. P71. The sequence continues at coordinate 95,547 of JAFHBW010000038.1, read as the reverse complement.
TCGCGGAGCTTGCGGTTCCGTTTCCTGCGCAAGATGGCTGGAGAGTTGGAGGGAGGGGGGAAATACGATTATCGGCTCAGTAGCCTGCGTAGCGAACGAGGACAACCCAAGTGCAGGTAGTCGTTGTGCGTGGGGTTCAGTCATCTGTGAAGACACGGAAGACAGGGACAAGTCCACCGTCTCCACCTTGACTTCAGGTTCCCAAGGCTCCGTCATCATCTCTGAATCTACCATAAGGACCCTTGACAGAGAGATGGATGGTTGAAGAGGTGACGTGCCAGCCCCAGGTTTGCGCACAGCCTCCGGCGAAGATTCAGGAGAAAGGAAGCTAGACCGGCTCGGTGTGCCCTCTGCAACACTTCCGTCTTCGCTGTCTCCTCCAAAATCACCCAGTTCCGCGAACAGGCTCTTCCCTTGCGCAGGGGTGCTGTTGTTGCTATTGCTTGCAAAACTGGCGGGCGAGTCGTTTGCAGCGGAGGCATTGGCAAAAATATCCTGGCCTCGAGGAGTCGATCGTCGGTATCCGGCTTGCCGCATCTTCAGCTTGTAGCGGGGATGCTGGGATTGTATGGGTGTCTTGAGATCCATGTCATTGTCTTCCTCGCCGGACGTAGACGCTGTGCTTTCATAAGAATCCCTGGTATTGATCGTGCCACGGGGCGAAGGCCTCTGCGCCCGAATGGTACCCATCGAATGGGCAGACTCGGTTTCGGTCAACTCATCCGTGCTGTCTCCGTCCAGCGTCTCTGCTCCGGTTTGGAAGGCTTCGGTCTCTGTAGCCGTTCCATCGCGTTCATTTGCAGTCTCAAATGCATCAGACGCCTCGGTGCTGGTATCAGCGGCCGAGCTAGATCCGCCAGGGAAAGCTCCGGGAACCCTCTCCGCGCGGCGGCCGCGTCGACTAGGGGTACTCTGCACGACTTCTTGGTCTTCCCATTCGTCCTCATCGGTCACAATCTCCTGGGTGGCAGGTCTGAAGGTCCCCAAACGATCCGGGCGAGGTGGTTTCTTGAACACGTCCTTGTCATTCTTCCTACGCTTGCTCGCACTTCCTAGGCCGCTCATCGAGTTCCGAGTCGTCTCCAGCTCGTCACGGGCATCCTGAAGCATCCGCTTCAACTCCAGCTTCTCGGTCTTCTCACGGTGGATGTTGTTCTTGAGCTGCTGGATCATACGATGAGCATGCTGGAGTGAGTGTTTAAGCGTCTCGGATTCAAGCTGGCCGTGTCGAGGTGTAGCTTTGTTAGGGGATGGCATGGGAGAATGGTCAGGAGTCATGGTGTCACCCTCGTCCGCTTCGGCGTCGGGTGAGCTATCCTCGATCGTCACTTGTTCCTCTCCTCGCATGCGATAAGCCACAGCCTTTGCAAGTTCCTGATTTTGACTGGCCAGGTCATCGACTTTGCGCTGCAGAGCGTTGCGTTCAGTTTCTGCTGCGCCGGCACTTCGTCGAAGGCCAGATATCTCCGCTTCATGATGCTTGACCTTAGCAATGTGGTCATCATTCAGCTTGGCATATAGTTGCTTCAGTTCATCCAGCTCCCGCTCCAGAGACGAGTTCTCCGCCTTAGCAAGGCTGAGATTGTGATTCGTTCGCGCCTCCTTATCGACAGAGGCCTTCGCGGCCGCTTCCAATTCGCGCACCTGGGTCTCCAGATTCCAGTTGACATCTTTGAGCTGGGATTCACGTTCGTCAAGGGTGCGCAGCCGCTGTGACAGGCCTTCTACCTCAAGCTCCAGTTGAGATCGTTCCAAATTGGTAGACTTCAATGCTTCCTCCTTTTCCAGCAGCAATGCCTGAAGCTCTTTCACCTGCGAGAGTAGCGACGCTGAAATCTCCGTGGCAAGCGTCAGCTCGTTGACCCGGTTTGGCTGCTGATTCCGCTGTTTCCTGCTCGGCACGCTGACCTTGGAAGGTGAAGCAAGAGCCTCGCTGGAGTACACGGAGGCGCCGCCTGTGGCATCCACCTCGCCGCTGGGAACCCGAGACCTGGGGAGGAACGCCCTGGCGGTCTCTCTTCCGACTTCGTTGAACTCCTTTTCCAATTCAGCCAAACGCTGCCGCAGTTCCGGCCCGATCTCGCTATTGGATTGCTGTGCCTCCACTTCTCTCAGCCGCTCCTCCAGCTCCTTTTTCTGTTGAACAAGCGAGTTCCCCAGCACCGATGTCTCTTGTAGTCGGCGCGCAGTTTCCGAGAGGTGGGCCTGAAGAGCTCGCTTGGCCTGCTCCGGAGAGCCATTCAAGTAGAGAGAGAAGTATGATTTGTCGAATGCGGAATGCCTGTGGCGCTGTGCATCGTGCATGCCCGTGGTAAAGGGATCTAGGCTGTCGCGGTCTTCCATTGCGTGCGCGCCGGGTGGGGGATTGGCTATGGTGGCCATCAAGCTCGAGTGGATATCGGGAGGGTTGGTATATCAGCAGGTCATGGCCTGGTTGGACGGCGTATGGCGGAAAGGAATGTCGGTGGGTGGTTGCAGTTCAGGAGGAGCGAGCCGCGGGAGTTAGGGGTGGTCCGAGTGGTCGTTTGACCAGGAAAATGTGTCTTGAGAAAGAAGAAAACAATGGGAGTAGAGAAAATAAGCAAAGCCAAGCGGAGGGCAAGGCAAGAAACCGAGAGTGAAAGGTAAAGCGAACGTAGATCCTGCGAAGGGAAAAGGACTCAGTGAACGGTGGAGAGAACGACGTGCGCGGAGGGGAAGGCACGACACCGTGGGCCGAAGCGGCGCGCGGGCGGTTGCAGCACACTGGACGCGTCTTGTCACCCAAGGACGGTCTGGCAGAGGCGCATCGTCCAAAGAACACGAAACCAACGCAAGGAGAGAAGAGAACACACCGCAGTCGGGAAGTGGCAGCGGCAGGGCAGAAGCAAAAGAAGACAGACTCCAGAGACGCGGGTGAGGGAGGTTTGTTTTGCATGAAATCACGGGCCGGCCGTTAGCGCCGATCGGGGCAGGAGGCCCCGTAATGTACCACGTCCCCAGTGCCCCCAGAAAGAGCATGACTCCAAGATAACCATTCTCTTACAATTTTTAAAAAGACCTTTATTATATTTGTACCATAGGAATAGGCTTCGCCACTGTTGACATTTGCGCCAGGTACGGATCTGCTGTTGTTAAACAAACATGTCACCCCCGGCCGTCCAATCACGTGATATCATAGGTACTTTCAATCCATTCATTATCCAAGATCTCAGAACACAGTGTTTTCCAGGCTGTCGCGACTGGAGATCCCAGTTACACAATAACAGGTATAAACTACATTCAAACCCCGGTCACCCTCACGGCCCGTTCCTATCGTCAAGCGTCATCCGTCGCCAGTCATGAAACAGGTCATGTCCCTCAATGATCAGAACACCAACCAGCCCGACTGTTTTTGTGGAGAATACATGCATAATGAAGGGGTATATCAAAACAATCAACGCCGTAACACCATTTGCTTCCCCTCGTCCCCTGGAAGCTCGAAACAAGAACATCAGACCTGTTTTGGGAATATAGTACCCGGAATTTGACACATGAACCATCAACTTAGACATCCTCTGCATTGGTGAGGCTTCAAGTGAGGTCAATGACCTCAACCTCCCGCGTGTCCGGTTTTGTGGCGTTGGCGCTCGCGTTCGCAGAGGTTGGGGATGCCACGGAACGCTGCCTCTCCTCCACACTGGACCCAGCTTGTTCCTGCACAGAACGCGTTGGAGCGTCTGGCTTTGGTTCCCATACGCCATGCTTATCAACAACGATGGCTTCGGTGCGACCCAGCCCCTGTTCCTCCAGGTCTTGGCGGACGTTGTCGACAAAGGTGTCGAAGATTAAGAGCTGCGGACGAGCGTCAGCTTTGCAGATAGGGCATCTCCAACTGTCGGCCACGGAGACGTTTCCCTTGCGCGTGCGAGACTGTAGATACGTCTCCAAATCAAAGCAGTCGTGGTGTCGGCAAGCCTTGGAGCGAACAGGAGTGGCACACATGCCGGAGCGGCTGATCGGGTCAAACAGGTTGATCGTGAGGTTGGACTGGACGATGGCAATCTCATCGTCTCCGGCGCCACTGCATGAAAGCTTCCGCCGAATCTCCTCCGTCACCCTGAGGTCCGACACCCTGTTTTGGGCCAGGCAAAACTGCTTCACGTCCTCAGTCTTCTGGAAAGACACCACCTCAATCGCAACCCAGTACTGCATGGAGTTCTCATCAAGCATTGCGATCTCCAGGACATTGTCTCCTTGCCTGATCAAGCTGGTCAAGTCTATGGGCAGGTCTTTGCCCCAATGTATCTTTTTCCTAGGGCTCAGTTTGGTTCCGTTGAAAGTGAAATATGTATATGGCAACCAGGATGTGTCCGCGGTAGCCCACTCATGGTCAGATGGCGGTTCTTCGGGCAACCATTTCACGCATCTTAGGCGCCACATTTTGCTGTCTTCATCAACAATACGCGAGAGCGGCTTGCCTGGGATCTTCGACGGCAGGTCTTCGGGAAAGGTCAACATGTCCTCTTCCGAGACGGATAAAGTCCACGTCGCAATGCCCTGTCCAGCCTCCGTGAGCCGGGTAGGTGATTTGGCAAAGCCAGTAACATACTGGTGCAAGATGACGCTTGGCAGTTGTGGTCGGAGAAGCGGACTGCGCAGGTTCGCTTCGTGGAGGGCAAACCGGGCAGGCATAGGCTCGCGCTGTACGTTTAGCCGTGTTCCCACTGGGGGCACGAGCGTCTGAGACGGGGAGCGTGCCGCAACCGCCGCCGTAGGACGTGGTGCTTGGGAGGGTTGCGGAGGCGGACCTGGCGTCCGGGGATGCACGAGGGCGCTGGGCCATGGAGGAGGACGTCCGCGGCGGCCTTGGGGTGGTATAGGACGAGACATAGTCGACTGGGCTGGCCCAGGCATAACAGGCATCGCTACGTGTGGGGTCTGCGGCGGCGTTATCACTGCTGGCGTAGACACCTGCAGTGGTGGGTACGTTCGCTGTTGATGTTGAGGGAGGCGCGATTGGCTTAGGCGCTGAGCGAAAGTCGAGAACTGCATCACCCAGCGTTGCCACTCCACCATGTGCGGATAGGCGCTGTTACCTTGTAACTCTTCCAGCAAATGTGGTTGAAACTCTCGTCGATTTTGCTCCAACAGCTCCAATAGTTGTCGTTCCCAAAGGGGATCCGCCAGAGGGCCGGGCTGTAACTCTGGGTACAATACCCGCGTAATGAGGAGGAAAATGGCATCTTGGAGGACGGAAGAGAAAATGTTCAAATTGTGCACCAGTTCTCCATAATTGACGGGCACACGTCTCCTCAGACACACTTCCTTTTGTCTCTCAAGCAAGCTGGACTTCTCCGCAAATCTTCTGAAAACGGTCCGTTGGTGACTGTGTTCGATCCCGTGCTCTGTGGCCAACTGATGCATGGACATAGGAAACGTGGAGAAGAAGTGTCGAACAATAGGTGACAGGATCGCATTGTCGCCCAAGACCTGCCGCAGGATCACGCAGGCAGAAGCCGTAAGCTGGTCTTGCACTGTTTGAGCGGAAAGACAGTAGATTTGATGGATCATCAAGTATTCTCTATCATCCAAGGAGACGGCCTGCCGGAGGAGGTTTATTCGAGGTTGATCAGTCTCATTGAACTGGACTTTCCGCTCCTGCGCCACACTCAGAAAATGGGTTAATATGGGTTCACAATAGGCTCGGGAGAAGCAGTCTGGATTCTGGGGCCCCGAACTGGCCAGCTGTATGGAAGCCGAGACTGCGTTCAGCTGCTGCACCGAACCAGTGAAGGGACCGCTTGGGGCAGAGCGACCTTGTCCTGGGCGGTTACTGGCCTGAAGAGCTCGCTGCAGGTCGATGGATGTGGGCCGTGAGATAGGGTGAGTGTTAAGGGAGCCACTCTGGATTTGCTGTTGACCAAGGTTGCCGGAACGTGGCACGAGGGGAGCCATTCCATCTGCAGCACCATCAACCTGAGCGATCTCAGTCGATCGCGGCTGTCCTTGGGGCCAAGGATGGGGACCAGAACCGGGTCCAACAGCTTGCCGTGACCCCTCCATATACCTAGTTTCGTCGAGATGGCCCCCATTTGTCGCCCGTGGCCGAGCAGGTGTACCTTCTCTTGCGGTGTCTCTCCCTATACCGTTTGTCGAAGGCAGCGTCTCGCCGTTGGGCACTGCAGCGCCTTCGCCAACGTTGTCGCTAGGAGCCGGGGAAGGTAAAGCGTATTGAGCGGGAGAAGCGTGTGGACGGTCGGAAACGACGTTAGGCAACTGAGGCGAAGTCGAGGTGGAGAGAAGGCGTGGATGGCGTATGGGTCTTGAAGAGTTTTCCGTCATGGAAGGTTTGGAAGGCGCTGTGATCCCTTCTGAGGATACTGCCGTCCAGCCCAACCACTTTGGTCCGCCTCTTAGATTTCCCAGTGCGGAATTGAGCGTTTGCTGCATTGATACAGCTCCGGCTTCAGGATCCTCTATGGGGCTGGTATTGTATAGACGTAGGATGTTTATGTTGAGGCGCTTCCAGAGAAAGTCACAGGGTTATGGGAGGGTGAATTGACACTGCTTCGACAAAGGCGACATGCACTCGAGTGGAGGTGAGGGACATGGAGCGCGTGGAGGCAGCGCAGCGGAGGAAAGACGGTGAAGCATCGACACGCGAGTTTTGCGACGCGGTTCGGGTGGCGGCTTCCCCCAGTTCTCAGAGGATGTGTAAACGTGCACCAGATAAGGGAACACACGGAGAAGTTGATTTAGTAATTATAAGACAAGATGATGCTCCGACGTAGCCAAGGACATCATAATGCCATCGCGGCTGCGGTGGCTCCGGGGTCCCCGCATCCACCGACGCATCCAGGCGCTCCACCATCGAGTTCCCGTCCCAGGTTGACTGACGTTCCTCATTCAAGCATGTGTGGGCCTAGTCACGTGATTGTTACTGTGCCCCCCGATGACTTGGGAGTTTGGAATCCCCCGCACATTAGAGCTCTCTTGCTGTCTTCATTTTCGTCTCCAGTGTTGCCCTTGAGGTTCTATATCGTCAGCTCTCCAATTGCACTGCAGCTTATCTGGAGCGCCACCGCACGTGACGTGCGTCGTGTCTCTTCCGACACACCAGTTGCCCAGGTGGCCTGGGCATCTGGACCTCTCCCACATGGGCGTTCGCTGTGACCTGTCGACATCTTGCAGCCCCCAGCCAACCAAGATCCGGACGCCACGAAATCACCTCCCGCAGCCCTCCGTCGTCGACAGCACAACATAGACAGCACTGCATTTCGCGTCGCCTCCTCTTGCAGCTTGGGGAACGTACCCCAGCGCACCCCGGAGTGGTTTGGCCTCTTGCGCTTGCGTTGCGCCCACATCATGAGCCTTTATTACCCTGGCCGCTGTGGATAGTGTCCTCCCTCTCCCACACCTTCCGCTACCATCTCGCTCCCTTTGAACAAAAGCAACATGGCTTCGCGGTCACAGACGGAGCAGGCGCGTCCTGGAGACCTACTCGTAGTCGTTCGTACGTTTCCCGCCATCACACCATCTCTCACGGCCCCTTTACATGGAACGACAATCGAGCCGCCACTGACTGTGATACAGACGAATTTCAGGCACGCAGTCCTGACGAACTGAGTTTGGCGCGCGGCGACCGTATCAAGCTCGTTGAACGCGATGACGACTTTGGCGATGGCTGGTATCTCGGGATGAATACAGAGACTGGCGACACCGGGCTATTCCCAGAAGGTACGCCCCGACGATCCTTATATCATAGCAGTTCTTTCATGTGAACCTCTTTTTGTCCGGCCGGTTTCGACTCACAGGGTCCACAGTCTACACCCGTTTGGCACCTAAGCCTGCAGTCCCAACCCCTTCGCATCAGCGAACACTGTCACACTCCTCTGCTGAACCCCGGCCACTTCAACCCGATTCTCACTCCACTCGGCCGGAAGATATCGCCAACACTCAGTCCACACAATCGTCCACAAACGGCACGCCCAGCTCTGGTGCAGAAACAGACGGAACGGACACCGCCGAGGTGCATACCAGCCCTCTTCACGTTGTCCCCGCATCTTCCCAGGCAACTCCGTCTGGCCGCACCTCTCTTCCCCCGACTACCCAGAGGAGTATTGGCATGGCCCTGAGTGGCGATGCAGGCCCCGAAGATGGGACTTTGGCAAGCCCGGTCATGCACGAGACGTTGAGCGTGATAGATGAGCATATCACAGATATGAGCACACCCCGCCAAAGCGTCGTCTCAAAAGATATCCGCACAAACGATTCAGGGAGTGAATACAGTAGCCAGCATCGGTTGTCCTACATCAATGGCCAGGAGACAGAAGAGGAGGAGCAAAATCTGCACACCGAAGAAGAGGTCATGAGGTGGAACCCAGCTCGTGTGGCGGAGTATCTGGAAGATGTCGGCGTGGATAAGAAGCACTGCGAAATTTTCAAGGAGCAGGAGATCAATGGAGAGGTTCTGTTGGGCATGGACCAGGCCACCATCTTCCTGAAGGAGTTCGAGTTGGGTCCTGTGGGTCCACGTCTCCGAACGTGGCTCAAGATCAAGGCTTTGCAGCAGGAAGTCAAGACGCTGAAAGAAGTGTCGAAAACTCTTGTTCCGGCCTTCGACGAATCCGGCGAGCCTGACTCAGACCCCGTCCGAAACCGCGCAACATCCATGGGCGCCATACTTCCCAGGATCCCCAATCTCAATGAGGGCCAGGGACCTAGAGGCCACGCGAAACCTCTTCCTCGCGCAAACTCCACAGCTGGACATACACCAGCACCCATCGTTGAAGCAACATCGCCGCTTGTACACAGTACGCCTTCAGTTCCGTCGCCTGGGACTCCCACGCGCCCGTCCGCTGCATCAGTTCGGAGTATGAACCACAATCGACGCCACTCGTCCATCGACTACTCCATAAACCCGCCCACCCCTAGCAAGACTGCTCACGTTCCTTCTGCCGCCCATAAGAAGACGCCTTCTTTCGATCGCAACTGGACTATGGGTCTCCCTCAGCCACTCTCACCGGCCCAAGACTCCTTAAGGCCGTCCTCCTCGAATCATGTGCATACTGCTAGCACAGACGCCTCTCTCCACAATGGTGGAGGAGGATTCTCTTCACTCAGTAACGTTGATTTTGACCGAGGCTACTTTTCAGGAGGTGAGTTGGATAACAGGAAGAACCGCAACGTCCTTCGGAAGCGTGACAGTACAGGTCACTCGCGCAATCCAAGCTATGGTGCAGAAAGCATGCGACGCGCAGGGTACAACAAACGGCATAGCAGAGTTGGAAGTGCTGACTCTGCGGCGGAGTCCACCAGCCCGATATCTCCTGCGGCAAGGGCATATTACGGTTCAAGCATCAGGAGCCACCGAAGCTCCAGTACATTCGACTTCGTGCGGCCTTTGAGACCCATGAATGAAGGGTCGCCTACTGTGACGAAGCTAGGTTATGGAGACTCACCAAGCATAGACACAATAGCAAATTCCCCTGGAATTCCCGGAAGCGAGACGTCATCCCAAGGACGAGCGTCACCCTCACCGGCAGCTCACCATCTTTCTTTCTTCAGTAAGAAGTCACGAAGTACTGGCCTACGCGCCATATCTGACGCCATCACCGGGGGCGAGAAAGCCCATGCGAGCGCTGGCGGCGTCACCGCGTCACCCGTGAAAGAGTCACCGCTTCAATCCCCTGCACGAACTGGCTCTAGCACGCCTTCTGGCACATCTGCTACGAAGAGCCTTGATTTCGAAAATACCGACCTGAAGCGCCTCACCGGCAGCACAGTTAGTGTGGGAGGGCGAAGGAAGTCCAAGAAGCATGGGACCAGCGCATATCTTCGTGGACGTGAAACCATCACTCCCCAAGAAGCCATGGCAGGCTGCGATTATAGTGGGTGGATGAAGAAGAAGTCGTCAAGTCTCATGACCACCTGGAAGACCCGTTTATTCGTCCTTCGGGGCCGACGCCTTTCCTATTTCTACACTGAGAACGATACTGAAGAGAAGGGACTTATCGACATCTCATCCCACCGCGTCCTTCCTGCCAACAACGAAAGGATGACCGGGTTACACGCGACCATCACCAGAGCATCCTCAACACCGACCTCGCCTCAAAACGCTACCATCCCCACGGCGGCCTCGATTGATAGTGCGAATAACCCAGATGACGATGTTTCTGGCATGTTCATCTTCAAGCTCGTTCCTCCCCGGGCCGGCCTACAAAAAGGGGTCCAATTCACGAAGCCTCTAGTTCACTACTTCGCTGTCGACAATGTCCACGAGGGTCGACTGTGGATGGCCGCGCTCATGAAAGCCACCATCGATCGAGACGATTCCCTCGCCGTGACCACGACGTACCAGCAGAAGACAATCTCTCTCGAGAAAGCTCGTGCTACTCGACAGAGGCCGCCGGCCCTCATGGACGATGCTGATGACGAGCAAGCGTCTGTGGGTAAACTGTCGAAAGAGAGTATCCAGGAGGACGTCATACATGAAGAAGATGGTGAACAGGATGGCGACAAGGGGCTTGCTATCTCTGGACTGGATGACGCCAAAGCCCTCCTGGACTTCGCGGAGGGAGCAGAGGTTCCACCGACGCCGAAATCCCCGCCTGCGGAACATAAAGCCAAGGCGAGCGAGTCCAGTCTGCCACCTGGGCTGATCTCCCCGGTGGGATGATATCTTAACTTTCCCCTGCCATCGCTTGGATGCTTGCCGATTCGCTTGGATGCACCCGATCTATGAGTCTATTTCACTCCTTTTCTCTTCTCTTATCTTGTTCCCTTTCTCCCCTATATATAGTTTACCCACTATCCAAATTTCTACTCGCTTATATCCTTTGTAATACCATCATCAATCCTTGACCCTAATGAGGAGGGAGTAGCGGGCGTCCGATGATTTTTCTTCAAGAGAAATACAAGACCATCCGGGAGGAAAAGCGACTGAAAGTCGCCAAAGAGGAACCCTCTTGGTTATGTGGATCTGGGAATCGCTATGGCAGATATGACGGTGGGACCCTCTGATTGATTTTCTTTGCTTTTTGTCTCCTGCAAATCTGGATGGAGAGGATGGGAGTGAGATTTTTGTGATAGATGACGCTTTGGATCGGATGGTGCTCCCGATAGGAATGATTTTGCTCTTCGATTTGCTTGTTGGGTGGTGCCTTGCTGGTGATCTTTGGTGACATGCTATCCGCACTGCGCACTTTTTTCGAACGGAGTGATCACCAAGTGAAAGTCCGATGAAGTCAACTACTCAAGGAGTAGATAGGACAGGTATGTATACTCCCACGCATCCCTTGCGTCCATGCCATTCTCGTCCGCCACGCCAGGGAGATCGAGCACACGTAACCCACACGCCTCCCGTTACGCCATTCCTCCACCGTCCGCCCTCTTCTCTTCTTCGCCTCTTTCCCTCACTACAACATTGCACTGCTCCGCTGTCTGACAGCCCCATCCTCTCCTATCCTCCACGTTGATACATCTATCCCGGAAGCAAACCCTCTCCCAGCCCTCCAGCAAAACACAACCATGACAGCAGGCGCCAAACCCACCCTGCACCTCCACCCCATCACTCCCTCCCCTCAATTGCCGCCCCGCCGCCCCCTCTCCTTCCACAGCCGCAAATGGAACACCAAGCGCGCCGGCCTCGCCGTCTTGCTCATCATCATCGTCGTCTTCGCATTCAACGAGCTGCGCTGTCAGCGCCAGGGATGTATTTCACGTGTTGGGTTCTACGGAGGGGAGGGGAAGGGGGGTGGTGATGGGCAGGTGGGCGGGTTCGTGGGGGGAGGGAGTGTTGTTGTGCTTGAGAAGTTGGGCGGTGCGGAGAAGGAAGGGGGGGCGGGGAAGGAGTCTGATGCTGGCGAGAAAGGGAACGTTGATTCCAACGGTGATGGGGAGCAGCAGGGTGGACATGAAAGATCAGGTGAAGTCAATGCTGAGAAGGAGGCAGGTGAGGCGCAGGATGTGCTTGGTGGAAATCATCGGGACGGAGAGCGGCAGCAAGAGGAGGAAGCCGTGAGCTCGAGGAAGGGAGACAAGGGATCTACAGAACAGAGCGGAAAGACTGAGAACTCGGGAGGTGATGGTGCTGCTGCTAAGACAGAGGATGGTGATGCAGTAGGGGCAGGCGGTTCTGCTCCCGCTGCTCCTGGTGGTGGTGGAAGCGGAGGCAGTGGACGGGAACCAATGTTGGGTGTTATGGAGTTGGGGATGGGTGGGTTTGGGAGTGGATTCAAGAAGTGAGTGGTACGTAGAAGATGCGGAAGAGAAGTGGCGAGGTTTGCCCGATTGGGTTGGCGATCTGTTTGCTGGGATATCTCGAGACGCGGTACATTCATTGAACGTCGGTGAGTTCGCATAAGATTCTGAATGGCTTAAACGATTCCGAAAGGCTTAAACCTTGTATTCCGACTGTCCATCTCTCTATCCATCTTCTAACGAATGTGACGCGTTCCGCGCTCTGGTTTGGGTATCATCAAATGAAAATGCTCGCGTGAGCTGTACTGTTCCATGCAACGCCTCTGGATATCCACAATGGATCCGCTTCCTATACTCTTCCTGCGTCGTACTCGAGACCCTGTTCCCGTTCCCGTTCCAGCCTCGCCAGCTCATCTTCTTCGCTGAAACAACGCTCCCTCTTGCGGTCCAAACCAATCCCGTATCCCACACTTGCTCTCCAGCTTCAAGAACAGATCATCCACTCTATCCTTCATCCATCCAGATTGAATCCTCTCCTTGGGCTTGGCATAGCCCAGACGGAAGGAAAAGGAGATGGAACAGCTTCCAGCCTCATAGGAAAATTGGACGCAGTTCTGGGTCGCTTCACATACCGCATGGCAGTGGTTGAACGACTTCCAAGCCTCGCGCTCAATGGGGTCCGCGGAATTGCTGTGGTCATGTGCGTTGAACTCCTTGTCGGCTGACATGTTGTCCCACTCGGGCTTGAAGGCGCTGATCTGGGATCCTACGTACTCGACGAAGATGTCACGGTGGCGCAGCAGGACGTCGTGCTAGTACTGTCAGCATCTAAATAAGCGTGAATACGAGGCGGACTTGCTCTCTTGAACCAATCCTGCTCGAAGGCCCAGAGTCCTTCAATCTCCGACGGAGAGACGTGATGATAGGTCACGACGGGATAGCACCAGGCGTCGCGGTTCAGTTTGACAGTGGCCGGATCCATGGTGGCCGGCGAGTCGCCTTGCAGATGGGGATAGGCTTTGTGAAGCGGGATCTTCACATCCTCCATGATCTTGCCTACGGCGCAATCGCCAACCCAGTGCGTGGCCGTGAAATCCTCGTAGTCTTTGATACGACCGGACCGATGTTCGGAGACCTTGCGCATGGCGGGATTCGAGAGGATGAAACCAGCGCCGCCATATCCGAACTCAATGTCATTGATGTAGAGATGCTTGCCGATGTAGTAGGGTTTGCTAGCGTCGAAATTGCCAAGGTACTCGAGGAGATTGTTCCAGGCAAGGTAGGTGTCGTCTTCGATGAAAACAAACCATTTCGCATTGGGCATTCTTTGGAACGCGCTGTCGATCATGGGGAGGAATTTCCACTTGTCCAGCTTCCAGCCTTGGTTCTCGGTATTCAAGTAGTCGCCTTTTGATGAGCCAGACTGAGTGGTCATGACCTTTTGCTGCGGTAAGCCCTCCCTTCCATGCTCTTGCAGGTGATGGTAGAGTTTAAAATCCTCATGCGTCCTCCTCGTGCCCTCGCTGACCCCGAGCAGGACATCATGAACAGCGTGCCCGTCTATCTCTTCATCTAGGTCCGACAACACGACGTAATGGGGCGCACACCGCAAGGTAGTTTTGAAATGTACAGGGACTCTCTCCCGCGCGGAAGTCGCACCAGTACGCAACACAATCAGAACGTCATCTGAGAGTGGCGATTGCGAACAGAAAGGCTCTCCACCTGTAGCGTTTGTCGCTCGCAGGAATGAAGTGGGCGGGCTCGCCTTGGTGAAAAGGTTGATGAAGGAAACGCTAAACACGGCGCAGAAGATTAAGCGGCAAAGGAATGTTCGGTGGGGCATGTCGCGATATCGCAGAGCACCAGGCTACTCGAAGAGGGAAAAGGAAAGTCGAAGGCAAGACGCGAAAGCGTCGTTACCTTAACAAACTGGCGAAGAGAATGGCGGCCTGAGGGCCATGGAGGAATCTGGCGTCAACGACACGGCAAGCGTTTGTTGACGAGTTTGGGGAAAGTGGAAGGGAGAGGAAACATGGAGGCGGAAACAAGCGCAAACAGCGGATTATGAGGCAGGTGAGGCTAAGGGGACGCTCGGGCGATCATCATTTTCTGACACGTCCTGTACGCAGTAGGTGTCCGGCGGTGGCGATCATAGCATGATATGATGAGCCGGCTGTGTAGGCCACCGGGTGTGTCTGTTGCATCCCCAGGTCGCTGATTGGCATTCCGCCATGCTGATCGCAGTTGCGGCGTGGACAGCCTGTCTTGCGTGGCTCCGGTCTTGTGCGACGAAGTCTGGGAGACAAACAAAGTACAGTTAAGTACCCTATGCATACATAGTGCGGGGGAGCTTGTTGGAGCCGTTGGTGTTTCGACAAGGCGGTCGTCCGTTATGCGTAGTGTGGATTGCGCAAAGTAGGGTAGGATGGGGTGAAGGGGAATCCGCTGACTGTGTCGACTGTTAGCACCAATGAGGTCACACAAGGGGGCACGGTCAGACGGCTATTTTCGCAACGAGGTAAGAGCTGCTCGGTACGGCCTTCAGTAGTGAGCAGGAAGCTTACGTATACTCCGTAGCAGCCATCGCAATCTATATGAACCTTCCGCCCGGGTTGTAGCTATTTTGAAGCATCCCGAGGTCGTCGTCAACGAAGACTTCGTGATCCCACATGAAATGGACACTTGAGAATGATCGGCAGGGTCCGTGGACTGAGTCTGACAGCAAATATTCACATGTCATAGAATACACTATGAAGCTGGAATGTCCGAATAATAGTGGGGGTACATTCTTTCCCGGATCATAATGATCCATCAATGGAATGTTTTGTGCCACACTGGACACTAGCTCTGCGCTCTGTTTCACATCTTACTGTGCCCAATTACGACGTCCACCGTAGGGTCATAGAAACACTCGAAACAACTAATCCATCCTGTTGGTCATCCCTCACGGGTGTAGGGTAGCTCTCCACAATCCTCTCGCCCTCGAGCTCCCAGCGACCAACCCACAAAGGCCCATCCACCCCAGGTTCCAGCCGGGGATGCCTCCAGTGCTGCTGCTGAAGTGCACCGCCATAGGGAACCAAGCAGCCGCAATCATGAAGTCGGTCCACCACTTGCTATCGAACTTCTTGTCCTCGTCCGCATACACAGCAACCGCCCGGCCCTCATCCAGCATCTGCTGCCGGTTCGCCCTCCTGCGCTTCTCAAGCTGCGCCTCGCGAGCCAGTCGCAAGAAGTCGCACGAGACACCGCTCAGCCAGGCACGGTACGCCCAGAGGTAAAGGCGTCCTGTCGTGGCATCTCCGCGGTTGATCAAGGCAATGAACTTCTTCGATACGATGCCATTGTCCGCCAGCACTGACACGTTCTCCAAAGCCTGGTATGCGATATAGCTCAGGCATTGTGTAAGCGCGATGCGGTGTAGCACCGGATCAGCACCAGCCTTAGGTCCAGCAAGCAGCGTCTTCAGCCAGGCATATAACGGCAGCAGCCCGAAGAGACGGAGTGTTGTCCGGGCTCTCGAAATCAGTCCCGCGAGCGCTGCGATTGGCGGGACAGCAGCCGGGTCGGACACTAGAGTGACGGTCGGCGGCTTCGCGGACTGCGACTTCATGAGTGAGAGGAGGCTGCGCGCGTGCTGTGCGATGGAGGGGGACGCGGATTGTAGGTAGGCCAGGACGTAGAGCGAGTAGTTGAAAGTGGAAAGGAAAGCGCTGAGGCCGCCGGGGCTTGCGAGGAGCCTGCAATATCCTGTTAGCACTCGTCTCCTCGCAGGTGTACCCATTGAGAAGACCATACTTGTTCAACCTCAGAATGGCCGAGTCAATATCCTTTGCGGCGGATGCTATACCATTTGGCCTCGAAACCTCCTTGAGTGGAGTCGTCTTCTCCACAGCCTCGTCCACGCTCTTCGCGCTCGGCGCTCCGGGTTCCACTGTGCTGTCGGCCATTTCTGAAGTGTTGAACTTTTGAGAGAATCCGCAGCTTTGAAGTTGTTGTGTTCTTTCCGGGCTAAGCTTCTCCGCACTTTTGGTAGGTGTCCAGGGACAATGTAGGGGTTCCAACTCCGCAGCCGAGGTATGATTATTTGGGGATGCCGATTCATTGTCTGGGGTAATTCCCATGCCCCTAAGTCCATGGATGTCATTGGTCACTTTGTACGAGCTCATCCCTTCCTCAGAAAATGTAAAACCTCCTAGTCAAATGCTGCAATGTTTCGGATGGGAAGCAATTTCGACTTCTGACTTGTCACTCTTGAGTCGCCATTCCCCGGGTAAGGGGACTGCAAACTCCCACGGCCAATTGGGTACCCAGGGTAAAAACTGCTGCGTTCGAATGGGAACACGAAGTGGGCATATATATATGATAGACCCGCCACGGTAGGCAAATCATGAAAACTGGTCCCTCCCATGGCTAATACGGGCCAGTGCTTGGGCGTGGCGCGCATATTCGAAGTGTTCATCTAAGTGCCTGGTGGGACTGTATAAAGGGATGCGGATGTCTCGAAGGCTATGAGTTCTCTACTGAGTTGCTTAATGCTCGAAAGAAGCACATTAACTGGTGCAGTGGTCTAAAGCGGGCACGACACCTTTTCTGCCCCCCGCGTGCCACCGCAAAGAATTCCTCCCTTCGGAATAAACAGGAATACCTTGTTGTCACATCCACGCCGATTCAGTTAGCGGTGTCCATTTCATCCGCCGACTCGTCCTCAGAATTCTCATCTGAGCCATATTCCGCTTCACACACCGACACCTCCTCCTGATCATCTGCTTCTCCATCCTCCACATCCTCCTGCTCATCTTCTGCCCTATGCTCCGCATCCTGTTGCTTCCAGTTTTCCTCGGAATCTGGAGCGTCCTCGACCGTTGCATGGGGCGATCGACGAGCTTCAGCTTCCGCTTCTTCAGCTTGAGCTTGATTCGCGGCTCGGAGGAGAGCTTCGAATGCACTTTCGACGGCTTGGGCTGGGCTTCGCAGTGGGGGTCCCACGGGAGTTCGACCTGCGCCTTGGGTTGGAATTGGCAGAGATTGAGCCGGGCCATGGGCTGGAGGTGGAGCAGGAGGGGAGCCCTGAGCTTGACGGTGAGCTTGATCTTGGGGGTAAGCTTGAGCTTGACCCAGAGCATTCAACCCACCATGTTCCTGTATCCACTCCCTCGACCTTCCCTCCATCATCTCCGCAATCCTCAACTTCTCCTCAAGCCTCTTCTTGTCCCCCTCAACAATCCGGTATGCCTCCCTGAGCCACGACAATTCCACCTCACTAGCCTCGATCCGCTTCGCCAGCGTCAAAGCCTGCACCTGAAGCTCGGTGTTCCAGTCCTTCCACTCTTGCTCCTCCTGCAGCCGCTCGATCCGCACTTCCCTCTTGCATCTCTGCATTGTAGTGACCACGTACACCTTCTCCCAGTCTTCTAACCCCAGCTCCAGGTGTTTCTCTTGCACGTACCTTGTGTCTCGGACCCAACTTACCATCTCCACCCTACCACCATCCTCCAGTGCAATGGTACCGCCTTGGGGGCCGGGAAGCTGTACTTCGCTGAACGTGTCAGTCCAGCGCAAGATGATGGGGATCTTGTTGTCCGGGTCCGTGGGGAGGGGACACTTGTGCCAATATACGAAGTTCCAGTCGAAGCGGAAGAGAATGTCTAAGGCTTCGCAGAGTTGGAGTAGGTGAGGTCCCAAGGGGTCCCGACGCGGGATCGAGAGGGAATGGATGTTGTTCGTGGGGTGGCCTTGGTGCATATGGAGGAGCATGCGCAATTCGTTGGGGTGGTGCGGAGTGGCGGCCGCAAAGCTGTGCATCGTGTCGCCTGTCAAGTGTTGAGTGAGCTTTTCGTTGCGGCCGTTGTTAGACACGGGTCGATACCGCTGTGAAGGGAGAGGCTGCTCATGTGCCTGCTGTTGCGCTTGTTGTTCTTGGAAAGGCTGTTGCTCTTGCTGACCCTGGTGTTGATGCTGTTGATAGGCCTGCTGCTGATACTGTTGCTGTTGTCCCACTGGAAATTGTTGCGGAGCTTGTGGCGGAAGCATTTGCGGAGGCTGTTGGAGCTTTTGCTGTTTTTGCCGTTTTTGCCACTGTGATTTTTGTTGTTCCAGCCCCGCTTGCTGCTGTTGATGCGGCTGCTGCTGCTGCTGCTGTTGAAGTCGTTGTTGTTGTTCACGAAGCCGCAGCTGAGCCTGAGTCTGAGCCTGCATTTGAGCCCGCACCTGACCCTGGCCTTGGGCTGGATTTTGGGCGCTCGATTTGTTCATCTTTTTCCTTGTCGAGGTTGTGGTTGTTGTGGTTGCCGTGAAGGTGAGTGAGAGGAAGTGCCGGAGCGGCGAGGAGCAAAATGGAAAATAAACAGCTGAGAGGAGGGCACAGACAAAAAGGGCCGCGGAAGGCAACTACGCAATATTTACTCTACGCGAAACTTAAGCTTTGTGTTCACCGATGGATCCCTTTCACCGAAGCTGCTTCAGTCTCTTTCACTTCGCAACACTACGGATCATAAGTTCCATCCGTCTCAATAGATCCATCACTTCTGTCTCCGTCACCACACGTTAAATGACATGACCGAGACCTTCCTATGATCCTGCCTTCCTCTCGCCTATATTCGTGCAGATTTTCTGACCGAGTTCTTCGTCGAATTCTGTGGTTGGATGTTGCATCACTCTCGAGTTCCGTTGATGGCTGCGGCTCTTCTTGCAGACTGGAGCGGATATCCGGACTATTACTGTTATGCCCAACCAGGAAACTATTCTCTATGGTTTGATGGTCGGGTTGCTCGCGATCCAAGTCGAGCAGGTCGCCTGGTGATGACCTCCGCCCCCGTCCACGGCGGCCCCTTCGATGGGGACGCCGTGAACGTTGATGCGATGCCGGTCCAACAGCGTTTTGACCATTGGGCCCAGGGGGTTCTGACGGAACCAGTGGAAGAGGGTTGGGATACACTGGTTGGCCGAAGGTATTCGCACCCAGTCCCACGATCCCGTCCGCGTGGAATTGTTGCGGGAAGGTCATATTCCCATTGTAACCCATTGTCATGATTGTCTCAGGATATGGCATTCCGAGGTTGCGCTGGAAATTAGCTCGCATTCTGTCCGTCAAATGTTGCTCATCCAGCTGCTGTCTGGTATTGTTCATACCAGCGCTAATGTGCCACCCTTGTATTCCGTTATCCTGATATCCATTGTTCCCCATCAGATAGGACCCTAATGGTGGCAAATTTGAACGTGGGGTGAGGTCAGGCGGCGTTCCCAAGTGTTGCTGCTGCTGCTGCTGCCACCGCCTATGGCTCGGTACTCCCCGTTGTGCAGTGCTCGATGCATTTCCTGTCAGGATGGGGGCCTGATTTTGGAAAAGGCCTTGCTCAAACATTTGACGCTGAAGGTTATTCTCGTGTATTGCCTGGGCGCTAAGGTATTCCGCCGCCGTGGGAAATGGGTTGAAGTCCAAAAGGGTGAGGGGCAGATGGCAATGTTTACAATTCCAGTAACGTGTGTAAGTCTGTGGCCAGTAATTACTCATCATGAGGTACTTTATTTTCGAGAGGAGGTGAATGCAGTTAGATTATCTTCAGGAGGCAGAAAGCGGAAACTACGATTTCACCGGACCGCAGTTCATCACTCAATGAATAAGCCTGCGGTAACGAATAGTGAGAAGGTTCCATACATAAGGGAAAGACAGTTGGCTTGTAGTTTGATCGTAGTTGCGTGACAAATAGCCCATGTGACTGAGATTCCATGGATTCCAAGAATTGTACGTAGAACACGAAGCTCTGGCCATTTCAGCTTCCAAGTGTAATTTCATATGGAGAAATTAGTGTCGAGCTAGCTTTAATGCATAATATCCACGTCTCTGGTCAATTGTGGGTTGACATGCCTCATTGGCATTCATTAAGTCCGCAATGTGGTCTAACTTGGTCTATATAATCTTGAACACATGATATTTCCGTCACTAGTCACCATCAGGCATTCATTATATATCCCGCTTACCTAGTTCTCCGTCCACGGCCGCAATGTCTTTGCACATGACAATTTACGCCAGCTTCCATCGCTTCGCAAGCTCGACGCCCTCCGCAAGCGTACCTACTCGCGCGTCAATAGCATATCCCTGCTCCTCAAACTTCTTGCATTCCGTCCAGAGATCCGTAAGCGGGACCGAGAATGTCTCGATGAATTCGTTGTCCTCTAGTTCTGGTTGGGGGTTCTGGTTTTCAGGCTTGGACATGTCGACGGTGACGTGAATCATTCTCAGGTTGGTGTTGCAGAAGCCGGGATCTAGTGATTTAGAGCGGAGTTAGTGAGTGCGTTCGACAAATGAAAGCAAAAGCACAGAAGCGGGCCATGTTGGGACTCTTCGACATGCTCGAGATGTTCACGGTGTCAATCCAAGTCGAATATGGGTATTCAGCGACCTTTAATCCCATCAAATGACATGGTGAGATGGCCGAGTTGGTTATGGCGCCAGGTTAAGGTCTTCTTAACACTAATTCCTGGTCACGAAAGTGGCGTGGGTTCGAGTCCCACTCTCATCAACATTCGTCCTTTCATTAGAAAGGGGTTCGGGAGTTCTTTTTTTCCTGTTGGGTGCGAGGCAGGGTTGGTGAATTTTTTTGCTCATGGAGCATTCGATTTTTGGTGTCGTAACCGAAAACGGGAAAGATCGGACATGATTGTACGGGATATACCCAAATATACGCGGGGAGGAATGGCCTGGACATGGACGGTTGAAGAGATTGATAGAAGGAATTGTATGTACATACCGTTGAACATAATCGGACTGACTCCAAAATCACCATCCATGACCTCCCCTACATAGCCGCATTCTTCCTTGAGCTCACGGATCGCGCACGTCTCTGGTGACTCGTCGGGATCAATGAGACCGGCGGGGATCTCAACGACGGTAGCATTAACAGGCGGACGCCATTGTTTCTGGAGAACAATGCGTGGGGACTCGTCGGGCTTGGAGGGATCTCGAAGGATGGCAACGACGCCCACTCCGTCAATGTCACAGCCCTTGGGCCGTGTGAGACGCTCGCCTGACTCCCATGTCCGCTCGACACCTTCAGGGTCCGTATACGTAATTCTACAGATTGGGTTAACCGAGAGCGCATAATGCAAAGTAATCAATACGACATACTTGACTAATGTGGCCCATTTGGCATCTTTTTGGTCCTGGTGAAAGTAAGGGGGTGAAGGAGCGACGAAGCACGGGTCGACTGACCAACGGTTCAACCTTGAGGACCTTTGACTTGTTTTCGGATTTTGCATGGATAGTGGATGCCATGGCTGCGTTCTTGCGTGGTACGGGGTACCAAAGGCAAAGTCGGACAATTAATAAGAGCCTGGGCGGGTGAAAGTGTGTTGGCGTTCAGGAACGTGGCAGCGCTGGCAGGGCTGTGGACTTGTGGACTAGCGGGGCAGTGTGACGACAAACATCGCCAACTCATTGCCAAGAGCCTCATCTGGTCATTTCCACCAACTCACACATCAATTTCCTCCTTCTTCGCGCGCTTCGCTGTGGTTCTTCCAAATATTCACTTGTGGCTTATGAGTCTGCGAAGCGGTTCGTGGCGATATCGCTCCCCATTCACTCGCGAATCCGCACCGTTCGTGGAGATATCACTCACTTTTATCCAGATCAGATCCAACTGCAAAACGAATACTTCTAACTGCTCCATACTGTGTACAATCCTCTGCTTTGCTCGCGCTGCTTTGTACCATGCATCAACCCCGAGAGGTCCGGTGGGCAAGGTGCGCCAAGGTCAAGATATAAAGGTACCTATATAATCACACATCATGATGCTCGGTTGGTTTAATATAGGCATGCTTTATGCTCAACGCTGCCACCACTGCCATGCCTCGTCGAGAATCACACATCAACTCACCATTCTCGTTGAGACAATTCGGATCCCGAAAGACATTGAAGGTGCCTACTTCAAGGGGTGGGGATTCCCTGACATTTGAGGGCGAAGTGTTCTCGTATTCAACTCTTGGGAAGGCTCCAGAGCTGAACGTATGAGAACACGACATTGAGGGGATTGGGCGAGCAAAATACCACCACTCTCCGGTGAGGGCTGGTTGAGGGCTGAGTGAGGCTGAGGGGGGCAAGACGCTTCTCGGTTTCTCCGTCCGGCTGCACACGAAGACAGCACTGTCGTGGTGGCCCGGCAACAGGATCCGGAGGTTCAAACGATGCGAGGGGAATCCGAGCCGCGAAGCAATCCAACACCATGACGATGACACGATGTCGGCTGGTTGAAGGTTGGCCTTGGCCAGAGGCAGAGCAGACGTGCAGGTAGCACACAGACCCTGTAGGCTGTTTCAGACAGTCACATCCGCCGATGCGGCGATGCGAGAACGAACGCTGCAGCTGTCACGTCCATTTTCGGCATGCCTGTGATACCGGGCAGAGACGACTCGCGTTCAAAACGTGCAGACATTGCAGAGTGCACAGGTTATGTTGGTAAAATTCTGTTCCTTGGTGTATTTTCATATCGAGGGTGATCACTTCGGCCCGCGGCATGAGGCTGTACGCTGGGTGCCGCTCTCCCGAAGGACCAGATCCACTGGTTGCCAGCCCCCTGGACGACTACTTTACTGTGCTGGGCGAATTGGCAGGAGTAGTCGTGGACGCAGGAGCGTTTCTCATGTCATTTCCCGATCTCAGGCCCTCGGAGGGCCTCTCTGAGCTCTCCTTTTTAAAATTCTGCATGGCCCCTTCTACGAGTCAACCGGCCGCCTGGGTACCAGCGGTGGCTGACTGGTCTTGCCTCGGCGGCTGGGATTGACCCAAGAAAAACGAGTGAGTCTCCCGTGCTTGTATGGCCCGTTCGAGGCAGGATGAGAAGGCCTTTAAACTTTCCGGCATCACGATCGGGTCTGAAGGTTTTCACGCTACCCTAGGGTACCCCGAGGGTAGACAGCCCCTGCCAAGACCTCTGCAGAGAGTGAAGGGGACTAACCTGTTCCTGCATATTGCTCCCCGCACCGGCTCGGGGATCCCCATGTCCGATCCAGCGCGAATCACGTCTCGCCTCGACTGGCGGTGTTGATCTCCCTTTCTGCGATGGGTTCGAGTCGTTGGATGAAGTCCATACTGGCGGCGCGCCCCGGAGGCTCTCTCAAAGGGGACAGCACGAGTAATTGTAGCAACGGAAACGGGAGGCGAGCCTCTGCGCGCTATCACCAAAGAACCAACCCCTTTGAACAAGCGGGCGGCTCCTCAGAATCCGGAAACCATGGCCCCCCTCCCTTCTTCAAGAAGACAGAAAAAAGAAGCGAAGTGGCGCCATATAGAAGACTCTCCTAAGAAAACAACATGGAGCACGCAGTGCTTAGTACGCCTCCGAGTCAATCCTCTCTAGCGCTTATCCAGCTATTCACAGCTTAGCGCCAGGTACAAATCGCCTTTTCCCAGCAAGCGAATATGCGGGAAGCGAAAGTGATTGGCGGCGAAGCATCGTTTTCCAAGAATATCACTCGCCCCCTTCACCCAAGAGGCAAAGCGTCCAAGGCGTCCAAAACATGCCGCGCCCAGCGGCCCAGCTCGTGATGGTCCACAATGCACATGGCATGGCGCGAGAAAGCATGATCTGGGGGCTTGCTTGCTCGGTGTTGCCTGCACGAGCGGCCCGCCTGGGGTTCTTTACCAGCCCGTCTCCTCTTTTCCTTCATGCTTCCTTTGCCTTCCGTTCCTTCTCCAGGTTCGCCAGCATCAAGTCACTCCTTTGAACAGTGTGTGTGCGTCCACACGTCCTCTCTTTTTCCATTCACCTCGTACCTGGTCGGCCCTGCGGACCCAACCGCGAGATCACGGTGCCCGGGCGTCTACCCGCAGTTCTGGATCCCCTTTTGCCTGTATTCGAAACCCGTCAACCCAAAGGGGCCTAAGAGCTTGCTCCAAATTGAGCGCGTTGGAACACTTGGCCAACCGATTTCGACTTCCTCCTCCGTTGGACCCCGCTGCGTCCCTGGAGACGACTGACGGCTTCCGCGGCTTATAGAGGTGCACACCGCACCCTCCTTTCTCCCACCGCTTTTTCACCTTCGTGGGAGAGCCGGGAGCCTCCAGTCATTCGTTTCATTCCCTTCGAGGACCCATCGGTCTTATTCTTTCATAATGGCTAATTGGTTTGGTGACCTGCAGTTGGCCTACAAGTACTGGTAAGTCTTGGCTTGCCATGATCGACCAACACCCGGCTGATCATTCCAGTGTTGTCTTCGGAGCTCTACTCTTGTTAACTATCTTGGCTGGTTGCGTCAAGGTCCTCTACGACCGCAGGAAGTGAGTACATTCAAGAACAGAGTCATGGCGAACCCCACTAACACCTCTCCCAGGCTGAAGAAGCACACAAAGGAACAGGAGAATGTAGAGGCCGGGCGCAAAGATGATCAAATGGAGTTGAACCAAAGGGAAAAGGACGAAGGCGATCTGTTCGGCATCCGCGCCATCGAAGCCGGTTTCTATGCTGGCATCCCGCAATCACGCCCTACGTCAAGAGCCGGATCCTACGCCGAAAGCCAAACCCGAAGCACCAGCACATTAATCGGCGGTGCGTCCCTCGCTCTCAAGGACCATGCCCTTTCCATGAACAGCAGTGTCACGACGCTTCCTCTTGCCCATACCGCCGGCGACCGCGACTCGTCCAACTCAAACTCGCCCCCTCGAAGAAAGTCACCTCCTGCCATTCGACTCGCTCCCTCCGAGGCTGAGTTGAACGGTCGCCTTAACCACAATGCAGCTGTGAACATGAACTTGAACGTCCCTCCTTCGCCAGTATTCGCCCGTGGCCCTCAATCTCCTTCATTCGGTGGCTCAGACAGCGGCGACAGCGATGGACAAACTTCTCCTCGGTCGCTCTCGCCTCGATCTCCCAACTTCCGTCCTGACCACTACAGCCCTCGTGCTCCTCAAATTCCGATGCCCCAAGGGCTGACGGTCTCTGTGCATCCAGCCGAAGACATGCCCAGGTCGGAGGCTGCTTCTTTCAACATGGACAGCGCGCCCTCTTCCCGTGGGCCTACCCCAGAGGCCAGACTGCCGACACTTCCAAATATTACCCTGAGCGATGGACCTCGAACTCTGTACCCGACAGGGCAGTCGAGTAGGTAGCATTCCTCTGTTCTGTTGTATTTTTAAGCAATCTATATCGTGATGGGCAACACCTGACCTCTTCTAAGAACCTGAGCCTGAGCGACCGTCCTCTCCCGTCCGCCTCCTACCACAGACCTACCAGCCAGCGCACCAACGAGACATGAGTAACGCAAGCAGCGTATATAGCATGAACCGAAACAGCACACACCAGCCTTCCAACTCCACCGACTCGACGTACAACTTCTCCTTCCCCGAGAATTCGAGCCGCAATTCGGTTACCCTGAGCTCATCGAAAGATGACAGTCGCCGTCCCAGCGCTTCCAGCTCGTTACTCGCGCCCGGTTCGGCTTCGACGACCAACCAACAGAGCGACCCCCGTTTCAGCGAATTCTACGACGCGTACTACCGTAACTCCATGCTCCCGCCCGCGGCCAGCACCGATGCATCGAAACGACCAGGGAACCTCAACCTCCAGGAGACGATCACCGAAGTTGACACACCTTTACCGTCACCGAATCCAAATACCCCATTCATTCAGCCTGGCGCGGCGATATGAGGTTGCGCGAGACTATAGACTTGGCATCTCACCATCGCTGACGGTGGCGGGTGCTTGATTTCACGGATCGCGGCCTTTTTGTGTGTTTATGTCAGCTTTAGCGCATCGCATCTCCCGTGTACTTGCTGCACAGCACTGGCGTTGGAGGTTTTGTCTCCGTTTTCATCCATCCATTGCATCATGTGTTTTACGTGTTATCAGATATCTTCGACGAGACGAGACGGATGTCCGCGATGGAAAGAGCCGGGAATTGACAGGAGAACAAAAGGAGCTTGGATCCTATGAAAATGGAACGGTTTGACGCATACATGTCGGCTTACCTGCGACTACTGCATTATTTCTTAATTTCTATTTTTCGGATGCTTTGCTTCCAGCAGGCTCCGGTTTATACATGCCCACCATTGCATAGCGTGGCAAAAATACAGTGATTATCCTCTCAGTTCTTAAGCACCGTAGCTCCAAGCTTCCAAGGTTGATGAACGTCGCGCGAAGCTGCGAAGCTGAACTTTGGGGTTCTTCAAGCTCGTTCGGACTCGCCTTCCAACTCGCCCGCCTAACTACAGAGTAGCTATCTAGGCCTCCACTGTGTCCCCCTCTACATTTTCTCCATCCCTTCAAGAAAAAACTTGCTTGCTTTTTTGCAGCGTGACATAGAATCCACCCGGGAACTTGGACTTTGGATGGAAAGAGAAAATTATCACGTGACCTTTTGTGAACATCCGCACGTGCGCCCGGCGACTGCAAAAGATGCTGCAGTGTCAAGAAAGGGTTGGTGGGTTTCCGACGGAAAGATTCTCGACCAGTTTGCCGCCTTTTGACGATTTTGTTTGTTATTTTGCACATCCACAGAAGACATCCCCAGCGATCACTTCATCAGATGGAACGATGGGCGCGTGTCGGTGGCACCATCTATGACCCCTGCATTCCACATGTCAAATCGCGGATGCGCCCCTGGCAGAAACTCCAAATTGCCACTCACCGCCTGCGCAGCCCCAATTCCCAACGTCTTTCTTTAATGCCTGCATCCGCGATTCCTACTTCCAATTGCGCCGCCCACTGATATCGTCGTCCCTCCATCTCCGTAATTCTTCCTTGTTGGGACTCTCTTCTACACCAAGTCGACGTGGGGATTCCCGGCACGCCCCGCAATGTCCTCCACAACGACCACCACGACCACGACTGCACGATCGGCGACCTCGAACTCGCTTTCGCGCCACACGACATTGAAAGGCAAATCGAATTCTACATCTACACCGGCAGCGGATCAGAATGAAATACGGAGGCGTGTACACCATGAAGCGGACATAGTCATTGTGGGTGCCGGGATTGTGGGATGCGCCGCGGCAGTGGCATTTGGGAAGCAGGGACGCAGCGTCATACTGTTGGAGCGAAGTCTGAAAGAGCCGGATAGAATTGTGGGTGAGCTGTTGCAGCCGGGAGGTGTGCAGGCGCTGGACAAGTTGGGCTTGAGAGGTATGCGTGATTGCATCCCTGAGAATACCTTCACAACTCCACTCTCGTCATGATTCTGCCACTGGGGAGATATGCATAGAGTGGACCGGAACGAGACTAGAAATGCTGACGTTCAACCAGACTGTCTTGAGGGCATCGACGCGATCCCGTGCTACGGCTATCAAGTAACATACCACGGCGAACCCGTCTCCATCCCCTACTCCTCCGTCTCCCCCGACTCTCGCCCCGAAGGCCGCTCCTTCCACCACGGCCGCTTCATCCAAAAGCTGCGCGCCGCCGCACGAGCGACACCCAATGTCACCGTCATAGAATCCACAGTCACCTCCCTTGTGACCAGCACATACGGGGACCAAGTCCTAGGCGTGAACTGTCAGACTGATGGCAAACCGGATTTCTACTTCGGAACCCTCACGCTCATCGCGGATGGCTACGCGAGCAAATTCCGCAAGGAATACCTCCCGTATCAACCACAGGTGCGCAGCAAGTTCTTTGGTCTGGAGCTGATCGATGCCGTCCTCCCAGCCCCGAACCACGGACACGTAATTCTCTCCGATGCTCCCCCCATCCTGATCTATCAAATCGGCACGCACGAGACCCGTATCCTGATCGATGTGCCCGAAAACCTCCCCAGCGCGAGTCCCAAGGTCGGGGGCGTGAAGAACCACCTCCTCAACGTCGCGGTGCCTGCAGTCCCCGAGTCCGTCCGCCCATCGCTAAAGAAAGCCATCGAGGAGGGGAAACTGCGATCGATGCCGAACTCGTTCCTCCCGCCCGCAACGCAGAAGACACCGGGCATGTTGATCCTTGGCGATGCGATGAACATGCGCCATCCGCTCACGGGCGGCGGCATGACGGTCGCCTTTAACGACGTCCTGCTCCTCTCGCAGCTCCTGGCCCCTGAGAAGGTGCCGAGTCTGGAGAACACGACGCAGGTGCTCGAGCAGATCTCCACGTTCCACTGGGCGCGCAAAAACGGCTCCACCGTCATCAACATCCTCGCCATGGCCCTATACTCCCTCTTCGCCGCCGACGATTCTCGTCTCGTCACCCTGCAGAATGGGTGTTTCAGGTACTTCCAGCGCGGAGGCAAGTGTGTGGGGGAGCCCTGTGGTTTGCTTGCCGGCTTGATCAAGAAGCCGGCGGTGCTGGTGTGGCATTTCTTCGCTGTGGCCTTCTACGCGGTTTGGAGGCGGATGGTGGAGGGTCCCTTCTGGAGGATCCCTTGGGTACTGTTGGTGGAGAGTTGGTTGGTGATCTGGAAAGCTTGTGTGGTCATTGGGCCGTACCTGATTTGGGAGGTTAGGCGGTAGTGGAGAGCAGAGGGAGTTGACGTGTGAGAATGGCGGTGTTGCTGCGTGTTTGCAGCTAAGAGCGTAAGATTTTGGAATGTTTGGAGCGAATTCTTTGTATATGTATAATGGGCATGAGCTTGAAGGGTAAGCCGATGAAATGGTTGCACGACAAGATGGAGCGGGAGAAAAGACATCTCTCTGCTCACACTTAGATTTCGTCTCGCGACGATGATAATAGTAATCCAGCATAATTATTTCACCAAGCGTGCCACTGATGCCGTGACAAGTCTGAAATCATGTCGACGCTCGCTAGAATACAATCCAGGGTACACGTCTATCTGATGTTAAGTCGCCGTGTGGGGTGGCATACTATCCCGTTGATGGACGGTTTGGCGCTGAGGAGCATTGCTGCTTTTCACCGGAGCGTGCCTTTGAGAGGTGTAATTGATGCGCTTTGAATCCGTTATAAGAACATGGTGGAACATGAGGCTCGTTCTCTGCAAGATTGTCCAATGGTTTCTACCTCAACCGCCTAGAATCAACATTATAGAACATTCACCAGAACACCCTTTCCCCCAGTATAGGTTTCCATAGACCTAATCAGAAGCCTCCTCCCAGCCTGGTTTTCAGAACTGCTAAAGTCCAACATATCCAATCAGCCATACTAAGCAGGAATATGGCAGAAGCCCCCATCCATGTTCCCGAAACCGTTGGCCAGTATGTTGGCCCAAAAAGACAATCTGCACAACAGCCCTGCAAGCAAAGTCGTCTTTCCTTCGCCGCCGCCGCTGCTCCTCAACCGAGCCCCTACATCACAAACCCTAGGGCAGGGTAAACATCGAAGCATATCTCCCACTACTAGTCGTGGTGGCGGGATCGAGGGGACTGGTCGAATGGGCCGGGTCAGTGGGATCGAGGTTCGGGGGTCTGAGGCCGGTGAGTATGACGGTGGGTTTGAAGGTTGTCGATGTGGGAGACTCCGGAGGGGGTGGGGCTGAGTATGGCGGAGAAGTTGGTGCCAGCGGGGAAGAAGGGGGCGGAAGGTATGAGGGGAGGGTCGACGGTGCTGAAGGCGATGCCGTCGGTTGTACGGGTACCTCAGACGTCGTCGGGATCCACAATGTCGCACTACCGATAGGTAGGACAGTCTCTGCTCCGGTCGCGGTCGCCTTGGTTGTCTCCGGAATCGCAGTCCGTCCCGGTTCCTCGATTCGCCCTGCTCCTCCACCACCTCCTCCAACATCCAGGCCCCTCTGCCTCCCGAGTGGCCTTGGAAACCACTGCAGACTCGCCACGACTACGCCCACCACTTTGCCTCTCTGGTTCGTGTCGTCGGAATCCGGAGCCGTGAGGTGATACGCTGTGGTCTGTCCTGCATTTCTGCCAACGCCGTGGGTGGTATATGGCCAATTTTGTGGAAGTTGTGTGAGGAGGGAGGATGGGATGGCTAATGTTGGAGTTGGAGAGGAGTTGGAGGTAGGAGGGAGGACGGACAGTGAGAAAGGAGGCGTGGAGGGAAGGGGAAGAGGATCTGGCGCTACATCGATCTTGTCGACCTCGGGCAGTGGAGATCGAGGAACCGGGCCGTGGTGGTGAATGAGTGTGGGGAAGATGATGGATAAACTAGTAGAGGATGAGGACGTTGGGGAGGGAGGCGCACTGATATATGTCGGCCCTAGGAGGAAGAGTGGATTGATCGGAATGAACATGTCTCTGCAGAAGCGAAACAGTGACGTATTTGGAGACTGAAGCGATGGACGTGCTAAATTCCGGACCGTAGACACGAACTAGATACATGTGGGTCAAGTCTCACGGAATCAAAACTTGTGGAGAGGATGGCCGGCAGCCGCGATTGGGTCCTTCGCATTCAATTGCAGTTTTCCGAATAATCCAGACCTGTTAATGCCGGTCTAAACCGCCAGTTTCTGTCAGATACAGCTTTTCACCGCTTTATTGGAGTGTGCAGTCTAGAAGTTTTACGATACGTTCGGGAGGATGGTGGAGTTCGCAAGTGAATGTTCACTCTGAATGACGTCGCCGTCGCAGTCGACTACCTCATCCCAGTACACAGTCTAATTAAGAGAAGAAAGATCCTTTCCAGACCGCTCATAACCCATCGCACGTTTATGTGAACGGGATAACCCCATGCTAGAATTGGCAAACGCCAGTAAGGACACCAGCGTCTCAGTGACTGTGAAGGAGTGGGTGCAGAGGGGAGTTTCGAGGAACGGTGTGCACACACATACGCTCAATCCGGTAACTGGGCCCAGAGCTGTACGGTGTGATGTATGCCCCAGGGTGCGAAATCCAATCTTTGACTCCGCCAATGCCGGGCCAGTGACATGTAGGTGTGCGTTTACGCCCTGAATACGGTGAATGTTTAGTGAGACCTTTCACATGTTCTTTCCCTGATTGTGGCTGCTCTCGCACACTCGATTCCAGTCCACTGCATCCCACGACAAACGGGTCTCCTTCACAAGAACACAATCGATAAAAAGGGCACTCAAACGACAACGCTGGAGCAAACGGATCACCATACCATTATATCCAATGACTATGTTGCTAAGCCCGAATGATTAACCATTACGAAGAATACCTCTGTCTCCAACACCCATGATTTCCCTGAACTACAACCCAGCCAACCGTCCAACATGTTGGAGAGGCGGGAGAGGCGGCACGGTTTCCCAACAACCCAACCCGTCCAACATGCGGCGGCCCCCAAAACGGGCAACCTGGCTCCCATAATCTGAGACACGCGGTAAGGAGTAAGCAAAACTAGGATTCGATCCGAGTGGCGGGTTTTTCTCGGTTGCCGCAGCTACCTCATACCGATTCCGGAGAAGAAGAAATGATAAGCAGGCGGGACAGGAAACGGTGAGAAAGATTGATTGGGATAATGATGATGATAGTGATGATGATGACGAGTGAGGAAAGCAGAGATGGGTGTGAGACAATGTGGCGTCTACTCCTAGAAAGAGCCGACACGCGGAAAGGATTTCCGGAGGGGTCCGAATAGGGGTAATAATAACCTGGATGTGCCTGACAGGATAGTGATTGATTGAAGAAGGAGCATATGGGAAAGATAGGGTCGGATTAGAGGAAAAGACGATGCAAAGATCTGGATTCGATATTAGACTGGGCGAAGAAATGAAGACGTAAAATAAAGAAATAAAGATCAAAGTTCTGAATAATGCAAGCAAGAAGCGAGATAACAATCCAAGAAACAAAAATACCACTAGAACAAAAAACTGGTAAGTGGAGAAAGCGAAGCAAGAATGGCACAGAAAAAAAAAAGTTGAAGTTTGAACCAAGAAGAAGAATATCACAGCCCTCAAACTCCCCTCACTGCTGCTTCCCTTCCCAGCCAAACCCATCACGCAACACTCCCCTCCCTCTCTCCCCATCAATAAATCTCCAACCCCTCAAAATCCACACACAAATTCCTCTGGGAATACCCCNTCCCCGGGCCCCCTCTCCCTCCTCCCCACCACCCTCCACCTCCTACCCCCTGCCTCCTCTGCTCATACACACTGACGCCCACATTCGCCGGCCGACTCGCATACACACCCACCCTTACTGCCTTATCCTCGACGCCCCAGAAAAACCACGTCACCTCGCGTACCTTCTTCCAGCCGGCCACCTCGTCGCGGTAGTAGACCCACAGCGCGTACCCGATGCGCTCCATCTTGACGCGCAGGTCCAGCCGGCGCGCGTGGTGCGGCGGCAGCGCGCTGAGGGCCCAGTCCGCGCCGTCCGAGGTCGCGCACACGGACGATGCGTGGCATGCGTTGTTGCAGAACTCGAGGCCGACTTTGACCCATTTGGAGGCGGGTGCAGGGGCGACGTAGGCGGGCGGGGGGTCGCGAGGGGAAGGGGAGGACGAGTGTGTAACGTTGACGGATGCGGGTGGTTGCCCCGCATTTGGTGGTGTGGGTAGAGTTGTCGCTGCGGGGACGGGTAATGTATGCAGAGTGGTCGTTGTGGGCGTGCTATTGGATGTTGCGCTGGGTGTGGGCTCCGCGATGATTGCTGTCGCTGGCGGTGTTGGTGCTGCGCTCGGCGCTGCGATTTCCACCA
The DNA here is from genome assembly GCA_019022765.1 of Westerdykella sp. P71. Lineage (NCBI taxonomy): Eukaryota > Fungi > Ascomycota > Dothideomycetes > Pleosporales > Sporormiaceae > Westerdykella > Westerdykella sp. P71. Next base: position 62,903 of record JAFHBW010000038.1, on the reverse strand, counting down.
CCGAGGAGTTCACGGTTCGTCCTGGCGGTGCGCCCGCGAAAATCACCAATCCAGCTTGATCCCATTCCAATTCCCAATCTGCGGACACGGTGACCTCGGCGGCTATGAAGGGGGCGCGCAGCGCGGTGTAGAGAATCGGAGCGGTCGAGGTATCGCGGCTCGGGGGCTTGCGCCAAAGATCGGTGTTTGGCGGCGCCGCCAGCGTGAAGGAGCCCATCCATTCTGGCACCTCATCGTCGGGGACGTTGAGGGCCGTGAAGGACAACCTGTCCGGCGGCATCACGTCCTAAATACTCGCAATTGGGGGCGGACGGTCGGCGGTTGTGCCGTGTGGACGTGGATCTCCCGAACTCCGACTCCGTCCTCAAGAGCTTTGCGACGATGCTCTCTGTGGTGGGTTTATGTAGCTCTGATGGCGATCTGCGTCCCCAGTTCGAGCTGCCGAATCGATGTGGGTGTTCTACTCCGGATTGTACGACGTGGAGCGGAAGGTCATTCGCTTCGTGGTGAGAGTTTCGGCAAGGATAGCAACATGTAAGCTGACACGCGCCGCTCGCCAGATGATTACCACCTCCACTAGATCTGCAGGAGGGTTTCGTGGAGGGCAGACTTTCGATCGCGGAAAAAACGTCGAATGACCTACTTCTTGGTTGTTAGTCTCCTTGCACATAGGAGCCACATGTTCTGTTATCGCAACCAGCACCGATAGCACTCTGGAGAGGCCTGGCGGGCCCGGTTACGGGCGTTGCTGAGCCGCATATGCTGCGGAAGAGACAGGATGCTTACCAGAGCGATTGATGAAACGGAGTTGGCGTTGTTTGCCCGAGACGCCCAACCCGCAGAGAGAGATATATATATGTCCCGTACCCGAGTGTGCCCGCTTCGCGATGTTGGACAACGAGACAGAGGGGCCGCCACGATGCCTCAACCCATATATAAATAAGGAATGAACGGCGAGCGCAGCAGGCCCCTTGGCTGCGCGCAAAGATGCGAATGGTGTTCCATTCGAGCTGACCCCTTCCGCCACTGCGCAGGTGGAAGGGGGCTATGGATGGGATGCATCGCGGCCATAGTACGGGAGCATCTCCGCCTGGGATGTTCCCCCTTCAACCCTGGAGCGGCGTCTGAGATAGCAGTGGAATATTTGTCGATGTGGACGAGGACCGGACCGCGTTGCAGTGAATGTGCAGCAAAGATGTATAGCTGTAGGCGCAGGCTGCCGGCAGCCGCTACGTGGCAGCCCCTTCAGAGCGTCCAAATCGCCCTTTCATCTTGGCCGACGGTCAAGCGACGATGCGAGAGCTGAGTGTTTCCGGAATGGTGCAGGCCATGAGGGGAACCAGTAGTGGTGGGATGGAGACGTGTGCATCGGGGGAGTACGGTTGTGGCCAGAGAACGATGCGCTGTCGTTGTTTCACAGCCAGGCCCAAAAATGTTCTGCAGCAACGCAAGGGGCGCGAAGGACTTGTCTTGTGTAGACGAGAGGAGAAGTTCTGCAACCTGTTTACTCCGTGCAACACCAGAACTCGCTGGCGCTCATCATTGGCCTCGTGTGCCCACCCATCTCGATTACGTATGCCACGCGCCCGAAGAACGGGAATTGCACATACAAGTCTCCCCACGACCCGCGCGAACGACAGTCTGCCATGTCGACTTGCTCGACATCGTTTCAAATCCTTTCAACGGACATAAGCGCCTTCTTATCCTCTGCAGGTCCCCTTCCCACGGCGCCATTCAGAGAAGTGGGGGATCCTGCGCCTATCTCATGATATATGCATCCGCAGGGACGGAAATGTGTTGTATTGACGGGGTTTGGGCAGCAACACGACTGCACAGCACAGAGTCCTGTGAGGGGGGTTATTTTTGAGTCCTTCGCACGACGCTGTTTTGTTCGAGTAGTACGTGTCCCAGACGTCCAAGGATGTTGTAACTCGACCTTCCTGCTGTACTTGTGTGTGCGATCAACCGGGGGAAGCGAGAGCCGCAGTTCGAGAAAAACGTCGGGTTTTTCAGTTTCTTATGTCCGTACCCTCGAACCATTGAAGAGAACCAGCTTCTCACCTTCTCCAGAATACTCACCGTTATCTCGAACCTTTCTCTCTCTTCCGTTTCTGCCTCTCAGAACCAAGTAAACTGCACGTGCGTGTATGCCGTCTCATGGTTTGAACGGAAGGACGCCCAGAACCCTCCCAGCTAAGCTCGTTCCTCCAAAGTCAGAGTATGAGGAGGCAGCTTACTTGCGCTTTCGTAGATCACGAAGTCTTAAGCTGGGACACGGGGGCTCAAGGGAACCATGGGTCGACCACCTAAATCCCTTATCAGGCACCGTTCGACCATCTTGTTTCTACGAAACACCACCTGTGGTATTTCCTGTCGCACACGAACGGCCGCTGAAGCGATGCTTACATCCCACTAGTATTGAGACCGTTTCCTTTGTGCTAGGAGAAACCTGAAGAGTCTGGAAACATGCATATGTTCATCGGACCTTTTTCCAAAATACTACATTTCGCGCGGGAGTAACCATGCATCCTTCGCAAGCTTCGTAGTACCATGGCTTGCAACTGGTGGTCACAAAGAGGGAAGGAGTGATTTAATGATTGGGTAATCCGGCTATGACGTTGCGTTCTGGACTAACCTCGATGCCAATGGTTATCTGGTATTTCTGGAGGGTGAGACGGTTGCGAAAATCGTTCGAGCGCAGCTATGCGTACGGACCTAGTCCGCAGCTGTTTACGTGACGTCGCGATGTGGATGACTACACGAGCGGAACGGGAGCGTAGGCGTGGGAGTAGCCGTGGCACAGGAGAGTCCCCGAGGAACAGACCTTGGGCGACCGCCACGATCATAATACCTTTCCCTACCACTCCGTAGACCAGGACTTGAGACAGTTGTCGGAGAACAGACAATGCTGTCCCTGAAAACCCGCAAGCAGTCAAGACTCTGCCTTGCATAGCAACCTCTGTTACTGTAAACGGGAGCGTGCGACGGGTGCACTTCCACATCGGTTAATGTGTTGCCTGGAACGACGTAAAACGCATACTGGAAAAGGCAAACTGCTCGTGGCTTGTTGGGAAACGTTAAGGTGCCATCCGTCCGAGAACCGGGCGTTCGTCAAACAGACTAGGTGGAGACCACTATGGAGTCACCGTGGCTTGGTAGACGGTGTCGTACAAATCGTGCGGATGTGGAAGAGGTTAAATGGTGTTATATTTACTCGCAAGGCTAAAGACCATGCATAGAACAGATGCAGACGGCGGATATGTATGAGCGCCATATCGAATAGCGGCTGTCATGCGCCTGAAGCCTGCATGCTCGGTTAGTGGATGGGCCTTTGTGTGTAATGTGCGACGAATGACTTCCAGACACGCTGGTTCAATCTGGAATTCGGCGTGTACAAAGGTACCCTATACAAGATTCGAGTTGAGACAAGCGCCTCCCTCATTCGCACTTCAATTTCACTAATTGTACCTTACCGCACCTCGTAGGCGAGTGACAATGTGGATGGGTGGCGCGTAGCCGGACATTGTAGAAATGGACAACGCTCTTCTCTTTTGAGTATAGGCGCCTTAGCTTGTGCATACAGATACGTACATCTGAAACTCACAAGTAGGCAGAAACCCCATGTGATGGATATTGAGGCATTACAGATCAGCTCCAAGAAAGGGTGGCTGGTGACAGTCACCTGCATACACAGTATCTGCATAGCTCCGTGGCAATCGGTCGCGGTATACTGTGTATGGCAGCGGAATCATCCTGCCGATGCAGAGACTATATGGATGCCTCGATTTGTGTAAACATGGAATCTTCCGCAGATGTGATATGATATATCCAGCTTCAGGTAGCATGTACCCGAAGTCGAAGCCGACGTCGGAAGTCCAGGAGATAGAACCACGAAGGAAAGGGGGATCATGGCAGTGCCGACATGACCGTTGTTGCAACTTGCAACTTACTCACTGTGGACTAGAGGGTCCCCAAGGTGAACATGTTAATTTCCGAACCTCACAGGTGGATGGCATGACCAAGGTGAAGGCAAGCGTGGTTCCAGCAATTAGTGTTGTTATAGTGCGGGTGTGCATCCGAGGTGGTCCTCGCCCCGCATGTCATGCTTTGCGGTAGACGTCGATCCGACGTGGGAGAGCATCGGATTCGTTGCAGAGATGGAGACCCTGGTCTTGCAATAAAGCAGAGAAGGAAGTTTCAGGGCGATACTTGAGGTTGCGGAAAGTTTCCTTGAAGTGCGGGGCAACGGTCGGGCGAACAGCTTTCTCATACGATTCCCATGGTTGCAGTTCGATAACCAGATAGCCGCCCGTTGCGAGGGATGACGCGCACTTGCGGAAGAAGGAAACCAAACCCTCGTCGCCGTGCTCCAAGTGAATCCATTTGATGACACTTAAGGCCAGGATCACGTCGTATGGACCGTCCGTAGCCCGGTTTGATGAGGCGGCCCAATCGCCGGAGAAAAAGCTCACACGAGGCCAGTCGGGGAGCCTGGCGGGTGTGGAAGCTTGTTGGGAGCCGGAGACGGGATGCTTTCGTGGCTCGAAGAGGTAACCGTGCTGGAGGACAGCAGCGAGTGGGTAGTAATCGACAACGCGTTCGGAATCCTCGGTCGCAGGACGTACGCGCGAGGCACGCAGAGCCAGTTGGTTCTCGGCCTTGTTGAGCAGCTCGGGGTCAATGTCGACGCCTGTGACAGAAGCGGCACCGAAGTAGAAGCCTTTGGGGGAGAATTTAATATCAGTAGGGGACGTAATAATCGGTTGCAGGGGAGGGGAAGGGACCCCAGCTCCCAAGGCAGCTCACGTACCAAGCTGGCAAGACACGTTGCCTGCATTGCAGCCGATATCGAGGATGTTCTTGGCGGTGAATAGTCCCGGGATCAGGCTGTCAAGCAGGGACAAGCGGACATCACGAACATGCATTGCATTTGCAGAACCTGGGATTTGGCTTGCAGGTCCATGGTAATCTGGAGGAGAGTCAGCCGGCCGATCGGCCTTGTAAGTGCCGGAGGCGTCGGGACTCGAAGTACACAGTGATGGAAGGGGAAAGGTGGAGGGTGAAGGTGAAGGAGGGGTTGTTTACTCTTGTAGTTGCCCCGAAAGGGAGGCATGATGCACTGGCCGGGGCTTTTCTTCGCTGGTGTTGGTGAGCGGTGTCGGGCACGCGAGGAAATGGAATGGGTTGGTGATGCGCTCACAAGATTGTGGCGGCGGGGGAAGGGTGATGCTTTGAAGCAGGTGGATTCACAGGTAAGGGAATCAACAGTACGGACGAAGGTAGTAGGCGGGTGGCGGGGCGGTTTCCGTATTGGGATAGTGGCGGGTGGCGGTGAAGGTGTAAACGGCAGGTGCCCGTCTTCCAAGGTTGCGTCTTCCAATGTCCATGATTCATCAATATTCACCCCCCAAATTCAATATCAACGACCTGTCATCATCTGTGGTGCTCATTGTTGTCTATTAAGACAGGATGACTATAGCATCATGGCACAAGTCGCACATTGGATGATGGCTTTGGCAGCTATCCAGCACTAGAACGCATAGCGAGGCCCAAATGGTCGAAAGATGCGGGATATTCAAATTGAGATGGGAGTGGCCCAATTATTGAGTCAATTGAGTCAATTGACAGCGTGACGGTCCACGGACGACTGACCAGCGCGGGCGAAGTCAAAACCTGGATGTGCTGGTAAAGCATCCACTATTGGCGGTAGATGGATATAGGGTCAGAGGCCAACTTGCAAGTCCACAATAGTCATTCACTCCAAGGCAGGGCAAGGGTACTCGGGAGAGGTTGGAGAGGGGCCAGGGTTCTTGTGTAACGGAAGCAATCCGCGTGCAATATGGCTATGCTTTCAGGCTGGAAGAGTTATACTGAGAGTAAACGGTCCGTCTCTTTGTACAGGGTCGAGGGATGGTGACACAGGACGCTTCGCTCCCCGTCAACGCTATGGATATGACTGACAGAGGGCAGACTACTAATTAGTCGGCCGAAAGGGGATGCATATGTGTCTAGACGTTCGGTGCTGGGGGATGGTAGAGGGTTAAGCCACGACCATGTCGGTTGGGCAAAGGGCCTCGGGATTTCCAACTACATACATAGCAGGCGATAGAAAACAAAATGTAGCAGGAGGACGGGTCTACATCAGGCAAGCCAGCACAACGTCAGGAGTCCGACACCCAGGGTTGAAGGAGTGAATGCCGCAGTCGGGCATCTTACACAGTACGACCAGTGGGCGGTTGATTGCGTCGCAGCACGACCGTTATCCTGCATGGCCCGCAGACCCGGGACACGGAGGGCGCTATGAGTGGTCGGGAGGTTCGAGTCGACAATGTGGCGTCTCAGGGGGGTGGTGTGGAACATGTTTCGATGACTTCGACGTTGGACGGGGAGGGAGGGCTATTCTATAGCAGGCATGGAGAGACATGGAGGAGGTGGCAGAGCACGGACCCTCTGCCCCCCGGTCTCCCTTTCCTTTAGCCGAGCCGCCACCGTCACCGTTGATTCGCACCGCACGGACCATCATCACCGCCTTTCACCACCAAATGCACCTTTCACGGTTCACCACGGAGAGAGAGGGGAGGGAATCCGACCGAGACCTGCAACCTGCAACGCTCCTGCGAGCCAGGAATTCGGCCAGCCGTCAGCACCACAGCTTTCTTGGTGTCCTCGCTCCCCGTTCGTCGGTCTTGCAGCCACCAGGGCGCACAACATGGCAACTTCTGGCCACCGGCCCCCAGTAGCAACACTGAAGGAGAAAAAATGGACGGCAAAGCGAGCTCTAGCGATGCACATCCCCTTCTGTTTCGAGACAGGCACCCACCGTCGTTCGCCCAAACGGGCCGGGACCGTCTCCCAAACGGGAGCCCACACGTCCGCTCTCTCTGCACACGCTATTGCCGCCACGGCCCATGCCCTCCGAGTCCGCCGCCTGCACCTGCCACCTGCACGCCCTGGAATCAGTGGAATGCGACTCTGGACGTGGAAGCGACATGGAGTAGGTACTAGGTAGGCGGTCTCGTGGAGCTCTCTGTGCGTCCACCGTGACCGACACCGAGCAATCTACCAGAATTGCTTGATATTGGCTGCCGTCCAGCGCATCCCAGCGCAACCCAGCGCAACCGGTGCAACGTCGAGGAACCGGCGATTCGAAACACATCTTTACCCGTGTCAGACACTCGCCGGCCTGCGCTGCCTGCACTGCCCGCGAAACCTGGGGGCTCCCGTTGTTTGTCGTTTTACCCGGACGTGACTTCATTCGGCATTGGCCCCACGAGAACACATCCACGAGTCCAGGGCTTCCAGGACCCCAGATCTTAGCAGACGGAACAATAATGGGCAACGTCGCCTCCCTGGCTGCTGCGAGTGCGAGTGTCTGCGAGTGCTGGTGCTCCGCTGCTTGCTGCAGAAACATTGCCCCGTTCACTGGACGCCGCCTGCACCACGCAGCTCTAGCTCTGGGCCGTCACCCGCGCGGTAGCGAGGAAAGGTTGGTGTTTCGAGCTGTCGCAGTCTTTGCTTCCAGGTTCGGTCCTCGCCAAACCTCATCATCCTGAGTTGCAGCGCACGCGAGGGCGAGTACCTCGAATTGGAGGGAGAATATGGATGTGTGGGAGAGAGATACAGGGACGGAGAATTAATTCATACAAGGCAGGGGAGGGGAAGCAGCAGAGCAGGGTCCATGCTATCACATCCACCACCACCATGTCCATGATCCATCCACCATGTCCGTCCAGCATATCCACCATGTCCAGCATGTCCACCATGGCCACACCATGACCCAGGGTTCTGCCCGCCGCTCCAAACGTCTGGGGGTTTTCCTGTGCCAAGCTTCCCGGGTCCGCACTCCTCACCCGCCCAATCGCTGCCACTGCACCGTACTCCATACGCTTCTCCCTCCTCTTTCTCTGCTTTTTGGCTGCACGCCTGTCGCCTATATCCCCCCCGCTACCAGGCCCTTTTTCTTTTCCTGCTATTAGTCTCTCGCCCCAGACACTCAATTGGCATCGAGGTCCTTCCTCCGTTACATCCAGTGTCAGCCTACCTGGACACCCGGAACCTGGATAGACACCTGGACCACTTGTGCCTGTGTGTTTTGCTTTCTTTCACTCTGGCGAGCCAGCATCCCCCCGTCTCCCCATCCCTCCACCTTTGCCCCGGCGCCCGTCACTGTCTGAGCGTGAGGGCATTCAGTCCCATCACTGCCATCCTTCCACCGTCCACCGTCCACCGAACGGAAACATTATTGAACAGGAACCTCTCGGCACGGCCACCTGGCGACTGGCGATCCAGATACCTGCAGGGCTTGCTACTTGCTAGTTGCTAGTTGCTACCAGGGCCCCGTTTGACTATAAACCTCAACCCGCCGCCACACCTCGCGGCAGTGCTCACATTCCTGTGATTCCTGCCTGTCCTTCCTGTCCTTCCTGACCTTTCCGTCCGACCTTTTTGCACCACGCCCTGGCACTCCCCCAATCCTCGACACCCACCCTACACTCGCTCAATTGGACGCCCGTCTTCCCAATGCGGCTTTGTGCATCGTGTCCTGGCTCGGGCAAATAATAATACCACGCATGTCCCAACTACCACCTCCTCCTCCTCTGCCTCCACTCCAGCATCCGTCGTCCGCTGCCCGCTCTGCTCCAGCAGACATGACCGAAACCCAGAAGTTACCCGTCTTCTCTCCGCCAAACTTCTCCCAACACTATCCCAACCGCCGCCTGCCACAACCCGCCCGCCTCCCGCCATTGGAGATCCCGCCAGATGCCGTACAACCACCACCACCACCACGGTCCGACTACCCTTTCCACTCTCCCGTCAACCACCTGCCCTCAATCCACCCAGCCCTGCCTCGTCACCACTCCCAGCCGCAGCCTGTCGCCCGCGCTGCCCCCGTTGAAAAGCTCCTGCATCCTGCCCAGTCCCAGTATACCCCGCCACGCTCAGACCAACCCTACTCGCCTCAACACTACGCTCCAGCAATCTCCCCTCGCACCGAATATGACTCCAGACCGTCCAGGAGACTAAACGACCAACGTTATCCCTACGACGACTCACGCCCCGCCCACCCTGCCGCACATCACGAGCAGTCCTATGCAACCCTTGCTTCGCCCCTGGAACCCTCGCAGCAAAAACCTTACCCTCCCTATTCGTCCCCCAGCTACACCCCCAGCTACGCCTCCAGCAGTACCGCATTCCGCGGTTCCGTCGGTTCGCATTCTCACTCGCACCGGAACTCCCTGAACGCATCCTCGGGACCCCCAGCCTATCCCGAGCATGCCACTCCAGGCCCTCCGCCACGCCAGGAGCCTCGTCCGCTGCCAGGTACTCAACCACAGCCGGTACTGGACGAGAAAGTGTAAGACTGATCCGAGTCATCGTGGGGCTTTTCTCGCCCGCTGACGCCTTTACAGAAACCTAAACTACGAGCTTCGCGTGCGGCAACAGCCCATCGCAGCCCGTGCTTGCGGCTTCGGCGAAAGGGACCGTAGAGTCATCGATCCCCCGCCCATCATCCAACTTTTAGTAACAGACCCCAAAACAGGCGCTCCAGAAGAGGAGGAGCTGCGCTATTCATTGAACGTCGTCCACTGCACCCTATGGAACGCCGAAGGCACCAACGAGGAAACAGCCCTCATCCAGCCCGACCGGCGCACCACGCGGCGACTCATGGGCCAGCTCGTCGCTTCGCCCTCGGTAGCAAAGGACGAACACGACGTCGAAGGATGCTTCTTCTGTTTCCCGGATCTGTCATGCCGTACCCATGGAAGGTATCGACTTCGGTTCGTCCTGATGCGGATTGACCCCATGAACCTGCACGTCGGAGGATACTCGCCTATCCTGACGGAGGTATTGAGCGACGTATTTACCGTCTATACGGCCAAGGACTTCCCCGGCATGAGGTCGAGTAGCGCGTTGACTCGCGCGTTGAAGCTGCAAGGGTGCAATATCCAAGTGAAGAAGGGCAATGAGACGGCCAGGGCGAGGAAGCGCTTGGCGGCGAGCCTCAGCCAAGAGGCCGACGAGGACGATATAGAGAAGAGGAGGCGGAAGGATTGACAAAACGCCCTCTCCAAAGGGGGCGAGGAACACCAGTCATCCGAGGAAAAGTTACGCATCCCTGGAGGGCGGGACATTTGCCATCTTCTATCACGTCCACAGTATGTCGCAGGATAGAGAAAGCCGGACATGTGTTTTCCTTTTGTTTTGCAACTTACCACTTAGAGGCACAGCCAGTGCATCATGCGGGTCGCATTCTTAGATATTTCGATTCTTCCTTGTTGAGCATGGATTTTCATGAGATTTACGAATCTTCCTCATACATGTTGGGCGGATTATTGTCTTCAGGCGGAGGTGTACCAATGGCATTCGGAACGTGGGTGGACGGAGGGATAGGTAGCGGAGCATTTGCGTTACCTACGATATTAATTGAGAAAACTTTTCAAAGCGATGCAATTCTTGTGTGGTGCCCTCGTCGCTCCTTGCATACCAGAAAGGAGTCGAACTCACGTCTACACAAGCCTCTTATGTACGCTCTAGTGTTCTGTATACGGTAAACAGTTTCATATGAAGATATCAAGAGAGTTCCATCTGCTAGCGCCGATTTACAGATAACTGGAGGTTCGTGCGGTGGGTCCGTGCCGAAATCTTGGCACAAGGCACCAGCCCCACTAAAGTTTTGAATCTCTAGACCGCAAAACTTCTCTCCTTCTCTTCTTCCCTCCCCCCTTCCCCAAAAAGCTGCAAGCCACCTACAAACCAGCCATGAAGTACGTGCTTGTATCTGGTGGCGTCATCAGCGGCGTGGGGAAGGTGAGATATTTCAAGGCACCTGCCAGAACGATCACATGCACTAACCTTTCTGCGACTTACTAGGGCATCATAGCTTCCTCCACGGGCCTGCTCCTCAAGACTCTGGGGCTCAAGATAAGTCCTGCGTGCCTCCGCGCCGCGACTTTAGCTGACATCCCAGCACGTTTCCTCCATCAAAATTGACCCCTACCTCAATGTCGACGCGGGGACTATGAACCCCAAGGAGTACGTCCCGGCCTTCGTGGGATAGAGATAACAGGCCGCTAAATCGAACAGGCATGGCGAAGTCTTCGTTCTGTCCGACGGCGGCGAGGTCGACCTCGATCTCGGCAACTACGAACGTTACCTCAACATCACCCTCACCCGGGACAACAACATCACCACCGGCAAGATCTACCAACACGTCATCGAGCGGGAGCGCAGGGGCGACTACCTGGGAAAGACCGTGCAGGTGGTCCCGCACATCACGGACGCCATCCAGGCCTGGGTTGAGAGGGTAGCCAAAATCCCAGTGGATGACACGGGCGAGGAGCCGGACGTGTGCATCATTGAACTGGGTGGTACTGTCGGTGATATCGAGAGCATGCCTTTCGTCGAAGCCATGACGGAATTGCGACGCAAGGCCGGGAAGAACAACTTCTTGCAGATCCACGTCTCGTACGTACCCGTTATTCACGGCGAGCAGAAGACGAAGCCTACACAGCATTCGATCAAGGCTGCCCGTAGGGAGGGTCTGCTCCCGGATCTGGTGAGTCTGGAGGTATGCTTGGGAAATGGTGCGGCGCTGATACTTGTCAGATTGCCTGCCGCTGCGAACGCGACCTCCTGCCTGGTGCAATCGAGAAGATTGCGCATTTTTGTTTCGTCGACAAGTCTCAGGTCATTGTTGTGAAAGACATGCCCTCGATCTATCAAGTTCCCATTCTTCTCGAACAGCAAGGCCTTATTCCCCTCCTGCGGGATATCCTTGACCTGAAGAGCATTTCCCTAACTCCATCGGCGATTCAGAAGGGGCGTCGGACATGGGAACAGTGGAACTATCTTACGGCCCCCGAAAACTCCCGCTTCTACGACACCGTCTCGGTTGCCTTGGTGGGCAAGTACATCGAGCTTCAGGACTCATATCTTTCGGTGGTGAAAGCACTGGAGCACTCTGCCATGAGGTGCAAACGCAAACTGGAGATCCGATGGGTGGATTCCGAGGATCTTGAACCCGGCAAGAGTTCCGCGGACCCAGCCGCCTATCACACTGCCTGGCATTCCGTCTGCACGGCCTCTGGTATTCTCGTTCCTGGTGGATTTGGTATCCGAGGCACGGAGGGCAAGATTGCGGCTGCCAAGTGGGCGCGTGAGAATAAAGTCCCGTACCTAGGCATCTGCTTGGGGATGCAGATTGCGGTCATCGAGTATGCCCGCAATGTCTGCGGTATCAAGGGAGCTACTTCCGAGGAGTTTAACGGACAAGCTTCCGAAAAGCTCATCATGTTCATGCCAGAGGTCGACAAGGAGACGATGGGCGCCACCATGCGCTTGGGCCTGCGGCCTACTCTTTTCCAACCTGGCAGCGAGTGGTCCCGCTTGAGAGCTCTGTACGCTGAGAAGGAGGAGATTCTCGAGCGACACAGGCACCGATATGAAGTCAACCCCGAATATATCGAGCGCCTCGAGAAGGGAGGCTTAACTTTCATCGGCAAAGATGACAAGGGCGAGCGCATGGAGGTGATCGAGATTAAGGATCACCCTTGGTTCGTCGGAGTGCAGTTCCACCCGGAATACCTCTCTCGGGTCCTGGATCCTAGCCGACCGTATCTGGGCTTCATTGCTGCCAGTGCCGGAATGCTTGACGAGATCACGAAAGAATATCTTGAGGGTAATGGCCCGGCTAATGCAGCTGAGGCGATCACGACTGGGGTCGATGGGTTGAAGGTTAATACTGAAACGGGTCTGTTTTAGGCTGGTATGGTTGTACGCTTCATATCATCACGTTCTCTCGGAGTTGGACGGATTTTGACTACTCTTCATTTGGCGCATCTCCCCAGCGGGGCTTTGTTTAGAAAGGGGTACGGAGGGTTACAAATGGAAAATTGGGGACATATTGGGGGACATAGTTTGATGCCATTTTATTCAGGGATATAGGGATATAGTAATTGCTATTTACATGCCCGAATTCCCTCTTGACTATCATGCGCTGTAGGAAGCAAAGAAACAGACAATGTGTTCCGGCATAGCTAACTGAATCTCAGGTGCGTTGCTTTCACTACCTAGGAGAAGCCTCGTTCCGTCAACGCTTATTGTCCGCCTGAGACAATGTGGGAGGAGCCTTAGGGTACATGTGGAAATTCGCACCATTGCTATGTTCAAAGTGGAACAACACTCACCAAACCAAACCGCGAGGAGATGCCAACGCTAAAACGCGTACCACTCTTAGCCGAAACTATTCTAGCTCCTGGGAGGTTTATTTCCCTTTTTTCCCTTATCTCCTTTTTTCTTCGGCGGCTAGACCGCTTTGGGATGGTTTCATTTCCCGCATGTCCCATTTTTTTTTTCTACGTTTGGGATCTTCTACTTCTTTTCTTTACAATATTACTATTCCGTTGTGGTTGGACTGTATTCGCCGCGGTGAGGGTGTCTTACATGATCTTTTTCGGCTGGCTTTTATACCCTCTTTTCTTTCCTTGTCGCGCGTCTGCATATATCCTACCATAGACATTCCGCTTATTCCGTCCCGTTTAACTCCCTTCTTGGTCTATGTTTGCAGCACTACTACATGTATACATGATTATACGGAATAACTAGATAGCTCATACCCTTTCCAACACCTTTTTTTTCGCTTTTTCATTCTTCTTCCCCTTCATTTCCCTACTCCTGCTTCTCCCCATTACCCTGCCTACTATCACTATACAAAAACAACACATGTTCACCGTCCGTCCGGCGGGCCCTGGAAAGGGCCTCGGCGTCTTCGCGACGCGATTGATACCGAAGGGGACCAGAATACTGGCAGAGCGGGCGCTGCTCAGTCTGCCCGTTGAAGAGCTGGGCGATTCTCCCTCTCCTTCTTCTCCTTCCTCTTCATTACCATCGCCCTCGTCATCTCCATCTTCTCCATCATCACCAACAAAAACAGAACCGATACGAAACTCCCAACCAGCATCATCTCCGATCCCCAACGGCGGAAAGGAGCCCAGAACAGAGACTACGCCTTCGGCAGCCACTCTATTCACGGCGTTCCATTCGCGCCTCTCCCGCGACCAGCAAAACGCCTTCCTCGAGCTCAGCGGGTTCCCCGGCGAGGGAGTGGGATGGTTGGGCCGGTGGGCGCAGGCTGGTGTCTGGACGCTCGGGAATCTCGGCAAAAGCAAAAGACGGACGAGGGGAGGAGGAGGAGGAGAAAGGGAAGGAGAAAAGACTGCAAGAAAGGTCGAGGAGGCAGGCATCTGGGCGTCCTGGAAGCAGAGCAAACGCATCCTGGATATCTGGCGCAGCAACAGTTTTCGCGTTTCCACCGCACTGCCGCCTTCGTTGCGGGTCGACTTGCCATCTTCGTCATCAGTTATACTGGGCCATCTGGGAAGCATGACAACGGAGAAGGAGAAGGAGACCGTCGGGATGGCACCGCGGACGTCCATCTCGCTCTTCCCCCGCATCGCCCGCCTGAACCACGCATGCGTGCCGAACGCGCAGGCGAACTGGAACCCGATCCCGTCTTCCTCTTCCTCTTCTCCCGCCTCCTCAACCTCCCCCAGCAGCGCACACGGCCTCTTCACCATCCACGCCCTGACGCCCATCCCCGCGGGCACCGAAATCTGCATCTCCTACCTCCCCGAGACGGGCGCCCTGCGAGACGAGCGCCGCGCAAAGTTGGCGGAGGGATACGGGTTTGTGTGTGGGTGTAGGGCTTGCGTTGATCCTGATGACGGTAGCTACGGGGGCGGAGGAAAAGCGGGATGGAAGCGAGGAGAGGAAGAACGGAAGGCTGTGAGGGGAAAGATGGAGGAGTTCATGAGGATGAGGGGGAGAGGCGGGGATGATGGAGGTGAGGAGGTGGGGATGGGGATGGGTGGGTATTCGCCCGATGGGAGTAGCGATGACTGGTCTGTGACTGAGTCTTCGGTCGAGGAGGGCAAGGGGGATACCGCTGGTGCTACTCCTACGGCTGCTGAGACGGGGAACGAGACCGAGGACGCGAAAGAGCTTTTGAGCCGCGAAATCGACCTCACCCTCTCCCTCATCCGCATGCTAGAGAAGCAGGGCGTCTCGGGCAGAGAGGTAGCCAGTATGTATTACCGCGTCGCTCGAATGATGATGGAGCTGGAACAGCCGAGGGAAGAAGACGGTAATGTGCAGGAACAGGACAGGGAGCAGTGGCGTGCTCCGCTGGATATGGCCCGAAGGGGACTCGAACTGGATAGGATTTGTCTCGGGGAGGATCACCCCGTGTATTTGGATGCTCGGGCGTGGGTGGAGGGCCTGGAAGGGGCGCAAGTGGCGGAAGAGGAGAATGAGGTTGGGCGTGGTATAACAGCGCAGATGAGTGGCTAGAGCAAAGATAATGGCCACTGACCAGAAAGAACGACTAGAAAGAGAGAAGCCATGGGCCACGATGGATTTTCAAGACCGAAAGCAACAGGAGGGCCGTGCGAATACAATCGCCCGCAGAAGATCGTTACGAATAGGTGATTGATCCAGCCGTTACTTAGCCATGGGCTACATACAGTACGACTACGTAACTCCGGTCCAGTCCCTAAAACGCCGTCGGGCAAAGTATCGACCGTAGTACTCCAGCATCATGAAAAAAAAAAGAAAATAGTCACATCGCCGTTGAACAATGGCACAAGAACATGAAAATACCTGCTCATGATTGGCGTACTCCAATCCCCCATTCGCTGCCAAAAAGATCCCTTACGCCTTCGTCTGCTTCCTCGCCGTGCCGATATGCGTATTGTGCACCTTGGTCGCGAACTTGAGACTCGTAATCGTCTCCTGCAGATGGGCCTGCAGGGGGCTCACCATGACGAACATGAGCGTCTTGGAGTTGCCGCCGAGCGAGTACTGGAGCAGATACGTCAACTGTAGAAATGTTCCGTTAGTATTGCATCCTCTCTCCCCTTTGGGGTGGAACCACATACCTTGGAGTTCCTGTACGGGATATGGGCGCCCTCCTTCGACGAGCCCAGCGCGTTAATCACATCGCCCAAACAACTCAAGCTCTTATTGATATTCTGAGTCTCCTTCAACCGCGCACCCTCCGCCTTGGAGTGATCCAACCGCTCACTACCTGCCAAATCGACCAGGTTCAGCGTCCCCTCGCTGCGCTCGCCGGTGATGCTGTTGACGCCCACCAGCTTGAGGATGAAGACCGAGTGCGAGCGCGAAGACCGCATATTTGCCTTCGTGGCAGCTACACTTCTGTTCTTGCTGGCGGTCTTGAGGATCTCCTCGACGCGGTTCGGGCCGTCCAGTTCAACAGACACTGCGTTCTCCAGTGTAGTCTGCTTCTTTGCCGTGTCGTGCCTGACTTCCAGCTTCTTCTTGTCCAGGTCCTCCGAGCGGCCCAGCAGGTCGTTGTACGTTTCGTTGTAGACTTCGACAAAGTTGCCTTCCATCTTGTATTTCCAGCCCTTCTCCTCCAGGCGCGTCGCTTCGGCGTAGATCTGTGCGGTGGCGCGCGGGATCATGCCGTCGTCCGAAGACATGGTGTACGTCTTGCCCGAACCGGTTTGGCCGTAGCAGAAGATGCACACATTGTAGCCGTCCAGTGCAGACTGCACCAGCTGGCTGATCTCTTCGAACACTTCGGCGTTCTGCGACTTGGGGCCGAACACGCGGTCGAACGAGTACGAGTACGTCGACGTGGTGACGTTTCCCATCGCGCTCTTCGTCTCGGGACCCTGAACGGCCACCTCTTTGCTGTCCGAATCTGCATCAGGGAAGGCGATCTTCGCGGGCTCGCTCTCCTCTTCGCTGGTGGGCCGGACACGGCACATGACTCGGATATTCCCCTTGAGCTCCTGGACCTGATTGTGCAGTTTGCGTCGGAGCGTCTCCTCTTGCCGAAGCTTCTCGTTTGCGAGCTCGGCTGCCTCGATGGCTTCCTGCATACGGCGATGGAGGTCGTTGAAAGCTTGGGCTTGGGCTTGACTGTCGGATTCCAGGAAATTGATTTTCTCCTTCATGGCCTTGTTGGATGCTTCCAAGGTGAGGTTCAGTGTTGTGGCTTCGGTCAATTGCGCCTGCAGTCTTGTTTTCAAAATCCTCTCCCTATCCAGCTCAGATTGCAGGTTTGTGAGCTCTCCCTTTACATTGAAGATTTCCCGTTCCTTGGAGTCTGCTTCGAGACCGGCGTTTTGAAGCTTCATCTTGTACTCGGTTTGCAGCTCAAGAGCTTCACGAACCCGTCTGCTTCGCTCCTCCTCGACTTCGTTCTTCAATCTCTTCTCCATCTCGGCTAGCTCGTCGCTGTGCATCTTGAGGAGCTTGTCGATCTGCGTCTCGAAATCCTTGCGGACTTTCTCGGCGGCTTCTTCATTGTCCCTCTTCGTGCGGTCCGCCTCCTTGCGGTATCGGTCCTGCATATCCTCCATGTCGCTGCGGTACTTCCGCCGGAGGTCGTCAACTTCGAAGGTGTGGTTACGTCTTGCCGTCTCGAGTTCCATGTTGGCGGATGCCATGTAATTTTTTGCGTCTTTCAGGTCACTCTTGAGCTCTTCGTTCAAGGCTGTTAGTTGTGTTCGAAGCGACTCCAATTCGTTGACTAATATGATAGTTAGCTGACCGGATCCATCAAGGGACTTGTATGAGGGAAAGAGTGGATACCTCTGGATTGCAGAACTTTGATGGTTTCTTTTAGGCCACTGGCTTGGGTTGCTTCACCCTCCATCTTCTGCTTGAACGCGGCGAATTCGCGTTCCATGGTCTCCATCCGGCTCTCCGTGTCGAACGCTGGAGCAAGGTCGTTAGTAAATCTATTCAAAAAACGAGGGGTGGGCTTCTTTGGGGACAGAGGCTTTTGACGTGGTCGAGAAGGGGTTTTGAAAACTGAATTGGCTGGTTGACAGGAGGATGACTGAGACATAGAAGAAAGGGGCCTTGAGTCTTTGCCAGAGCTCATCTCGGGGCCCACACCACGTTTGTGCGCATCAACGGCAGACGAGCCTATTGTCAAGGCTGACATACCATTCACGATGCTGACACATTCGCTAGGGGCAGGACCTTCGAGAACTGAGCTCGCCGGCGTCGAGAGATCTGAAGATTGAGAGGAGCCATTTGTCGTTGAAGAAACAGCTCTCTTCGAAACCTCGACAGGTGCAGAGACAATGCGCCCGGTAGGAAATGAATTGATGGGTCCAAGGAGATTGTGTCGAGATGCTGAAAGATTGGTGGAAATAGAAAGAGAGTATGCACCTTGTCGTTCGGGCTTGTGATCGGGCTCACGATCCGCCATCGATGAAGCCGGCCGTGCACTGTGGTATTGTGATTTACTCCGTCCATGAGTTGGTGCTTTGTTTCGTCCGAAGTGGTTTGTGCCGGCCGGCTTGCCGTTGTACCCAACACCGGCGCTGGCAGTGAAGGAGGCCGCGGACGCCGGCCTGGCCATATTCGAGCGCGGAGCACCAATAGCGGATGCGGCGAGTCCGCGTGTTCCATTTGCCGTCGTCTTCTTCGCGGGAGCGCCGACTGGACGGGCGCTGGGAGGAGCCGGGAGCTTCGAGTTGAGGGGTTCGCCGGCGCGCTCCGCCATTGTGGAGCGTTTTAACGGTGGCTCGGGGACTTGGAGTGTCAGAAATGACCTTCAGTTATAATGACCATGGCCAACTTACGTTCTGTTGGCTTGTGTTTGAGGGGCCCGCCGGACGGAGGTGCCATGGCGCCGCGAGCATTGATGGCAGCATTGGACAGGTCTTTGAGGCCACCATTTCGAGATGGAGACTGAGGATATGTTATCTTGGAGGGTTGTCTCAAGCCTGACCTCACAGGCGCCTAAGTCATCTCAGTTAGCTTTGATGTCCAGCTCTGGAGGCGAGGGGAAAGATGTCGCAACGGTACCGGATTCTCTGCGCCAGCCTCCATGGTTCGGATATCCAAAGCGCGACGTCCTGGACGGTGAGGTAGCTCTATTCCACCATATCTCGGCCGTATGGCAGACAATTGCGACAAGCAACCTTGGAACGAAGGTCGTAGTTGGCGTCTGGAGTGGCACTACGTCGTTGTGGTGACGAGAGTGTGGGTTTGTTGTTTGGTAAACAGAGCGGATCCCTGTTCTGGCGCTAATCCATTTCTGACATAAAGCGCCAAGGAACACGTGCCACCATATCATCCACTTGCTCCGCAAACCTGTCAGGAAGCTTGGGTAACATTGCAGGTCTGGAAATATTCTAGAACGTTGAGGTATTCAATAGAGCCTTGACCTAGGTAGTGATGTTGTGGTGCTGGGAAATTTCCAAATTGGAACTATGTACTACAAAAGGCAGCATCCACTCATACATTCCCATGGTCAAGAGCTGCGCCCTGAGAGATTATCATGATATTCATGACATGTACCTGGAGGGTGGAAGATGCTCGATCGGTCGTTATCTGAAGTGATCCAAATATGACTGCCCGTAAATGGGTGTTGGTGCATGACCTCTGACATTCTAGCATTGCTCTGGGCAGATGACCTCCCAAGCTGGTTTCAGGCTGCGTCAGCGATGAATGCCCAGTAGTACACACCCCGCGATGGTGCAAGTCGGCCTGGGGCACAGAGCTAGAAGAGAGAGATGTCTAGTGAGCAGTAGACTAAGTGATGTGACGTTTGTTCCACGGCGCGAGTAATGGGGGACGGCAAGCCCGTCAACGACACCGACTTCCCAGTGCTGCAACCTTTCCCTTTGGAAGTCCCGGTCGTAACGTTCTCTATACGGTTTGATAGTAGACAGTGCGGAGGGAAGAGAAGTCAAGGGATGGGCAGCGAACGGAATTGACTATCTGTGCAGCACCCCGCCACAGGTGGTGGAAAGGACGGATGAGGGTGGATGACAGATGGCATGTGCCTCAAAGTGAACCCAGAGATGCGGCTCTGGGACACCCTCTCCATCTCTGTGAGACGGGGTACGCGGTAGTCTGCGAAGATGGTTTTCCGTGATGAGGATCAAGCGCAGCAGATGGTGACAGGACGAAATGCCATGAGCCATGATAGAGCGGATAGTATGGTACTGGGGGGTTGCGGCAAAAGAGGGCTCGTCGGCAGGGTATGCCGGCTGGGGCGAGCGGTGATAGGGTGGGGGAAGTGCAGGGTGCAGGATGGACCATGGACCATCCCGTAGCCGCCGTGGTGGAGGGTTGTGGCTGCAGAGGGCCTGAGAAACGGTCACGGTGGAGTGGACGAGAAGACGACAAGCAGCGAGGGTGTCTCGGACAAGATTCCTACTGCGGAGGAATGCGGTTGTTTTGGGGATGTGGAGGGCTCTGAAGTGCTCTCACGGCTTTCTGGAATCTGGAGGATGGTGTGCAATGAGCAACCTTGGCAATGCAGGCTGCGGAGTGGAAAGTGTCGACATGCATTACTTGGGGTCCCTCTCTCTATTCAATTGCTTTCTACACGAATGGTGAGATGATTGATGAGATCCGGGAGCGAGTGCGGATGACAAGATGACAAGCTGTGAATAGAGGAGTCGGTCCATGGATGGTAGGGGTGGTGAATCTGATGTCCGCCTGGGGTCTGGGCCTGGGGGGAGTCAAGAGACAAGGGTGGGCGGGCGGCTAACCCTAAGACGGCAAGGCGGGCTAGGCGCGACGCCAAGGAGCCAGCGCAATTCACCCACCAGCCCAATCCTATCTGTGGGTTCAATGATGGATGATGGGAGATTCCATTAGTAGTATTATTGTTGTTGTGTAGCGTTCGTCCTTTGTGCTGTCCATGTCCATTTTCCCGAATAATGCCTTTCGCGCGTTGGTCGTCGCTGCTGCTGCTGTACGGAGTAGTTACGTTTGTACCGTACACAGTAGTAGCCAACTGCTAGTCTTTACTGTGTAGCTCAACTGCTGCTGCTCTGTTGCCCCTGACCCGCCCAGAGAGTTGCTGGCTGCCATCTACTGTCTATCTGTGTATCTGTTCCCTCCCCATTTGCCCTTCACCACACCATCACCATCACCACCACCACCATCACAGCCCCATCATCCATCATTCAGAAGCAGCAGACCTATGCCCGCACCCGCTCCACGCCCACCGGCACGACCACCACGATCACCGCCACAGCAACCACAGCAGGACAATAATCGCGACTCTCACTGCTCCTCATCGTCCATCTGGCGCGCTGAACACCCAGATCCCATCCCGCAGACCGCAGAGGCCGCCAAAAGCTCATTTCCGCCCGCCTTTAGCGAATCACACCCCAGCCTCATCGACCACCCCAACTGCCCCCCAGTCCCAGTCCCCGTCCCAGTCCCGGTCCCAGCACAGTCGTGCACTAAGCACCTCCCCCAGCACTCTGACCCCGTTCGCGACCAGCTTGCCGCCCCCTACGACCTGTGCACCTCTGACCTCTGATCTCTGACCTCTTTCTCATCTCGCCTCGCCTGTCACTCTTCCTCTCCTCCTCTGCGCAGCGACTCTTCCCATCGCTCATCCGCCGCCATCTCCCTCCTCGCGCCGCAAGGGCCCCAGCCTGGCCATCTTCGTCCTCGACGGCACCCCTACTCCCCCCAATTGCCCCAGACGCTGCAGGAGCGAGCCTCGCCCGCTGCGCGCACGCGCTATCTCGGATATCCTTGACCAACGAGCCCAACTCCACCACGCCATCACCCAAGCAGCTACCGCCGTCACCCACCGCATCCCCACCCGCCCTTCTTATACCTCCCTCCCCCTTCCTGGCCCGCTTCACTGCTCGACAATGAGCTCCAACGCTGTCGGCGCTCCTGTCGACGCCAGCCGTCGACCTCTCGCCCTGGACAAGTCCGACTCTCACTCAGACGCCCCCAACGGCACCGGTATGTTATTCCAACCCCGCCACTCTCCCTCGCTTGCCCTTCCCCAGAGTACTGATTCTCCTACCAAACAGGGCCCCAATCCACCCTCAACCCCTCTCAATCCTCCTCCCGAGGCCCTCCCTCGACCGAAGACCTTCAAAGAACAAGCTCCAGATCCGCGCCAGAGGGCGCACCAGGCGCAGAAGGGGAACCCAAGAAGAAACGCTCTTTTCTGAACATCCCCCGCTCGTCATCGCACTCAAAAGACGACGAGTCCACTCCCACTGGCACAGGCCTGAGCGGGGCCACCGCCGCGGATTCAGACAGTGTGGGAAAGGGCTCCAAGCGGAGCTTCGGCAGACGCAGGGCGGGCAGCGCGACCAGCAGCAAACGCTCCCAGCAGAGAGGCGCAACTACCACGGAGAAGGTAGACCCTCTACCCGCCGTCCCTGCCTCGGAACATCGCCCCGGTTCTTCCAAGAGTAATCGACCAAAGAAGAGCGGCCTGCTCGCGTGCCTACCCTGTTTCGCCTCCAAGGAAGCCCTCGACGACGAGCCCACCGAAAACGTGAAGCAGACCAGCGCTGTTAGACCCGCGAGAAGTACCCAGTCTGCCCCGGCTAAGAGGACGGAGCCGAGCGCCTTGGAGTCAACCCCCGCTGACCCCAAGCGCCCGCTCGACGAGAAGGCCGGTGAAACCTATGGCGTAGAACGCGAAAAGGCTGCGCACGGTGACGCGACTACCGACAGGAACCCTTCTACGGACGGCCCGCCAAGAATAACAACACGAACGTCCTCAATCAAGAAGAGTCAAGAACAACCCCTCCCGCCCCTGCCCAACCACTCAGGCCGGACAGACACAATGGCTGTGCCAGAGATCGGTGTCCAGGGCCCTACCCCCGTCCCGTCGCCCACACAACGGAGACCCTCGCTGGAGGGCGAGCAGCTGATACATGACCAAACTCCGGAGCAACAACAGCGAGACAACGACCTCGAGATGAGAGATGTTCCACTCTCCTCAGACGATGTTCACACAGAGGAATTGGCGACCGTAGAGCAGACCCAAAAGCACGTTGCTGCCCCGGAGATTCCTCCTCCACCTCCAGTACAACAACACGAGAAGGAAGTCGAGAGTCAAAGAATGTCCGAAGAAGTGTTTACCAAACAGAGCCTGCTGCCACCCATACGGCCGGAGCATAAGGGCAAGAAATGCCTGGTGTTGGACTTGGACGAAACCCTGGTCCACAGTAGTTTCAAGGTAAGCAGGAAATTTGTGTTCCCCGGCTCGCTCGGAGACGTGCTAACAGAGGCTAGATTCTGCACCAAGCCGATTTCACCATCCCCGTGGAAATTGAGGGCCAGTATCATAATGTGTACGTCATCAAGCGCCCCGGCGTAGATGCTTTCATGAAGCGCGTTGGGGAGCTGTATGAAGTTGTCGTCTTCACCGCGTCTGTCTCCAAGGTAGGCGGCATATCTGCGACATTCCGGTGCCAATTCGCAGCCCACTAACCGTGCTTAGTATGGCGATCCGCTGCTGGACCAACTGGATATACATGGTGTGGTTCATCATCGACTGTTCAGAGAAAGCTGCTACAACCATCAGGGTAACTATGTCAAGGTATGTTGCCAACCCCCATGTCATTGGCATGCGGCTCACGTGTGTAGGACCTTTCTCAGATTGGCCGCGACCTGAAGGAGACGATCATCATCGATAACTCTCCTACGTCATACATATTCCACCCTCAGCATGCCGTCCCCATCAGCAGCTGGTTTTCCGACGCTCACGACAACGAACTGCTCGACTTGATCCCCGTACTGGAGGATCTTGCTGGACCACAAGTCGGCGACGTAAGCCTCGTGTTGGATGTCGCTTTATGAGGCTCGCTATACCCCGGGGCGCATGCTGCGGACCTCAACTGATCATTTAACGCTCCACCTCTTACTGCATTCAGCGCCGGAGCATATCAACTTGGATCGATTCGGAAAGAGAAAAGAACTATCCTTGGGATTTCAGGCGTGTACCCCTTGTAATGAATTTGTAATCTGCATCACGGACGGGTCTACCGGCGGCTTGCTGGTCGCGACGGCGAGACGCGCACATCGACCACCGGCGCAACCGACCCTTACTCATGTTCCGCATCACACTATACCCCACCTCGTTTCGGCGTCTAGTCCACCAGCGTTGCGCAGATTGTGTTTATAATCCAAAGACCATCTACCCCCCGATTCCACCGTCACCAACACTCGTTCCTCATACCCGAATCCAACCCAAAAGAAGACCAAGAAAAGGAGCGGGGCCGCAAGGTCGGGCAGATGAGCGGGCCGGGAGACAGAGTGTTGTCGTCATTAGGGCTGTGGGAAACCCCATATTAATATTGACATTACCATTCACCACCCATGATCCGCTGTTGGGCGGCGGTGCCACACAAAGCTTGGAACAGCGGAAGGCGGGGGCAGTAGTAGAGGCGGCGGGTGGCATTTTAGAGCCGTTCCCCTTTTCTTATGTATACAAACTATTACCCCATCTCCTTGTACCTCTTTCCCCTTCCTTTCTCCCCATTCTTGGTATAGCATTGCAGGCGGGTCCGTGTTGAGCAATTATCTTTCGGTATCGAATTTCGTTTCCCCTGCTGTTCAAGTGATGTTTTAGGATGGGACACCCTACGCGACGTCTGCGCGGAGTGAGCCATCCCCTTCCATACCGGCCTCTATATTTCCAAAGCAGTCAGGTAGGTAGTAGCTGTAGGCTAATTGAAATATATGATTATCTAGTTTCATTAACATAACAGACTGTGCGAGCCATTTTTGTTGACACGCCCGAGTCCCATCACGACAGCTCTTCGAAGTCTTGGCGTTGGGATCAATTTCACATGCGAACCCAGCAGCTCCCAAAATCCCATCTCCAAACAAGGAAGCTCTCCACCGTCAGTCGCTATCTTCGACCTGCAGCTACTGCAGTTCTCATATATTACTTTCTGCCTGTGCACTTGGGTCCGCCAGCGCTCCACGACTTCTTTTTCAATTCGTCTACATTTTACGCATTTCACGCTTCTCCTCGCCTTTCCAGCCACATACACCCTCATGGACAGATAGCGCGACACCTTGCAAATATCGCAATGGAGAAGTACTCGCAGTTCAGGGATAAGGGTATGCTTCTCGCACGTTGTCCTATCGTCCTGGCCTAACTGTAACTAATCTCCTGCTAGGCACCGCTATCGCCCCCTTCTTTCCTATTCCCACTCCAGCAGCTAGCGCTCTCTGGACACCTGTTCACGTTTTCCTCTTTCTGATCCGGTTACCGCTTGTCATCAGCTTCACGCTATTATACTTTATTTTCCTGGAGTGGGCACCCGTAGGGCGCGCGCTTAAGAAATGTGCCGCGTGGGTCTTGCTCCTGATACCTGGAGTGTGGTGGGTTGATTTGCAGGTCGATGGGGTCAAGAAGGGGTGAGTACAAATTTACTTCTATATATCTCACGACAAGACGTGCAACGCTCTTCACGGACATGTTCAAGGCTGACGTCGGTGCTGTAGAGCCGTGAAGGCGAAGAGTCACGTCCCCCAAGCTGGCACCATCATCGCAAGCAGCTTCACCAGTCCTCTCGATGCACTCTATCTTTCCGCCATATTCTACCCCATCTTCACGCGATCATACCCAGGGACGAGGAAAGTCGAACCGATATCCCTGATCCGAGCCATCCTCCTCGCCTTCTCGCACCCCACGATCGAACCCACCGACCCAAACAAGCTGGTCACCCTGAAAGAACTACGAGAGAGGTATCCCGGACGCATCCTCTGCGTCTTCCCCGAATGCACAACGACCAATGGCCGCGGAATCCTGCCCTTGAGCCCAAGCCTCCTGACAGCCGCTCCCGAATGCAAGATCTACCCCATCAGCCTCCGGTACACCCCGGGCGACATCACGACGCCGGTGCCGGGTCATTACATCTCCTGGTTCTGGAAGCTCCTGTCCAAGCCGACGCACTGCATTCGCGTCCGCATCGCTCGCTGCGTGTACAACAGCCCGGCAATCGACACCCCTGGGTCCGCGGGAGGTGCGCCCACGGATAAGGGCTACGATACGAATATCTGGGATAGTCCGCATTTGCGGAATCGCGGGAAGGAGGGCGAGGAAGAGGGAGTGACGAAGGAGGAGCAGAGAATCCTGGATAGAATCGGGGAGGATCTGGCTAGGCTGGGGCGCGTGAAGAGGGTGGGGTTGGGGGTGCGGGAGAAGACTGACTTTGTGAAGCTTTGGACTAGGAGGGAGGCTGTGCGATGAGGGTGGTTATGGAACATCCGTGCAAGTGGGATAATGGTAAAGTTGACCTGCTGGGTTAGCTAGCATGTTCAGAATCGATATTCTTAATACTCGATCATGCTTCCACTATAGCGAGCGGTCTAACCACCACCACTTCCCCCCCCCAAAAAAAAAATTCCAAAGCCTGGGAGTCTGACAAGTTCCCCCTCTTTCCGCCTGGAAAGCCTTCTTTCGGAGCTCCAGTAACTGAAACCCATCCGGTGAGCTCCCGTTTTTGGTTTAGGCAGGCGAATTCACCGCGGGGAGCTCATCCCTGCAACCAGCACGCAGCTCCACGCGAGAACAAGCTTTCGCGGGCGGACGCGGTCCCTTCCGGCTCCCCCCAGCTACCTAGTCGTATCCTCACACACCCGCCACCACACGCGTAGCCTAAGACACACACACTTCTCGTACCTACCTTGCCGTCTACCTTTGACTCTTCGTCGTCCACGTCTCCATATCGAGCGCCCTCTCCCCTACCCCACTCCCAAAAACGAGATCTCGAGAATCGAAGACCCCTCGTACCCCGCCATCTCCCGCGTTACAGAAACACCCAGCACAGACACCACAATGAGCAGCGCACAGCAGCCCATACCACCTACCCCGCCAGACACCGCCAGCGACCCGGATCCCACGCCTCCCATGAACGAGCTGCACATCTCCGTCCCCGAGGGTTCGCTCGACGGCGAGGGCAAAGACAAGGAGCATCGCCGGCCGCGGGACAGCAGAGGCTGGGACGGGAAGCTGAGGATAGGGAAGAAGAAGGATGATGACGCGGAGAATGGGGCGAGCGCGGGGGAGGAGGAATCACAAGGGGAAAAGGAGGAGGAGGGCCCGGAGCCGGAACAGGTGCCTGCGGATGAGGATCTGTTGGATGATGTGCCTGAGGATGAGGAGGATGTGGATCTCGTGCATTGTCGGATTCAGAGTATACCTGCGCTGAGGCTGGAGAGGTTTAGGAAGTTGAAGGTACGTAACACTGCACTGAATGAGTTGGCAATCCTGCTGACGGTTCGCGAACAGCGTCTCTGCCTCCGCCAGAACCAAATCACCAGCGTCGAGATCCCCGAGGAGCTCGGCTCGACGCTCGAGGAAATCGACCTCTACGACAACCTCATCTCGAGTATCCGCGGCTTCGACGCCTTCACGGAGCTGACGTCGCTGGACCTGAGCTTCAACAAGATCAAGCATATCAAGCGGATCAATCACCTCACAAAGCTGAAGGACTTGTACTTTGTGCAGAATAAAATCAGTATGATAGAGGGGCTGGAGGGGTTGACCCAGTTAAGGAATCTGGAGTTGGGTGCGAATAGGATTAGGGTGAGTATTCCTCTCCCTCCCTATACTCTCTCCTCACCTCCCCAAAAGAATCCCACTAACAAAGTTTCCCCCCAATCTAGGAAATCGAAAACCTCGACACCCTGACCTCCCTCGAGGAACTCTGGCTCGGCAAGAACAAAATCACCGAACTCAAAAACCTCTCCCCCCTGACCAACCTCAAAATCCTCTCCATCCAATCCAACCGCCTGACCTCCCTCTCGGGCCTCGAATCCCTCGCCTCCCTCGAAGAACTCCACATCAGCCACAACGCCATAACCTCGCTGCTCGGCCTCGAATCCAACGTCCACCTCCGCGTCATCGACATCTCCGCCAACCCCATCGAGCACCTCGAAGGCTTGGGGCCCTTGACCAAGCTCGAGGAGCTGTGGGCGAGCAACACCAAGTTCTCGAGTTTCGTCGAGGTGGAGAGGGAGTTGAAGGATAAGAAGGAGCTTGTGACGGTGTACTTTGAGGGGTCCCCGTTGCAGAGGCAGAACGAGGTGTTGTATCGGAATAAGGTCCGGTTGGCGCTGCCGCAGGTGAGGCAGATTGATGCTAGTAAGTTTTTTCCTCCATGGAGTATTGGTGTGGACGGATGAATGCTGATATTTGTAGCGTATGTCCAGGTTTGAGGGGAGGGGGTTGTGTGAATGGCTAGCGAAAGGTAGAGGGGTGTGAGGATTGACTCACAACCAAGGAGATGTATTCTGGTCGAAGCGAAGCAAGCATCACAGCACGAGTATGAATGCTTCCTTCCAGCATCATTACCCTCTACCACGAGCAAAGATGGCGGTGGATCGTGGTTTCGCGATACCAACCAACAAGAAAACAACGGCGGATATTTCGCCGAGCCGCTATGATGGAGGGCGCATTCATGTTTTTTTTTTCACTTCATTTGTCGTTTTCTGAACTTCTTCGGTACTTTGAGGTTCTCGACGATTTTTAAAAGGATTCACGGACACGCACTGGGCGGTGTTGGGGGATCGGATATGAATAGGGAATGGAATAGATGCCACTGGCTCGAACTTATCTTTTTGTGGGCTTTTCGACGATTGACGATTGACGATTGATGTTTGGTATTTGAGAGTTACGGTTCCCGGGTTTTGGTGGGTTAGTATCTGTGTGCGTGGAGAGCACTGACAAAGTTCTTAATCCTCTGAGGCGCATTTTCCCGGCCCTAATTTTCTTCCGTGTTCCAGGTCTACATCTGTATAGGATGGAGCTGAACGTGAAGGGGATAAGGTTAAGGAGTCGAAAATGGACGTTATGTCTTCATCCTTGGTATCAAACTGCTTGGAAAAGAGCTTAGTTCATTTGCAGGAGACATTTCCCCTGATAACCCCTCACTCATGGTTCGTCCTCGTAGTAACCCCCTCCCACTCCCTCAACAGCTTCTCCGTCCTCTCCAATTTCCCCCTAACCACAGGCGGCGCATCGGCTCCCAACACCACCCGAACTGGAATCTCCCTCCCCTCCGCGACCCCCGTCTGCGTCAACACATCCACAATCACCTTCGCCCCCTTCGCCACGTCCCCAGGCTGCCTATTGTCGGTCTGCTCCAACCTCTTCCTCAGCGGCCCCAACGTCCCATCATACGCCTCTATCTGCTTCTCCGCCACCACCTTCGCGTCCGGGTTCAGGAATCCCGTGCGGAAATACCCGGGCTCGATGACGGTCACCTTAATGCCCAGCGGAGCCAGCTCGGCGGCCATACCCTCGGAGATGCCGCTGACGGCGAACTTGGTCCCGCAGTAGAGCGCGTACCCGGCGCCGCCGACCCAGGAGCCGATGCTGCCGAAGTTGGTGACGGTGCGGTGCTGGTCCTTGTTGGCGCGGAGGTACGGGAGGAAGGCTTTGCTGGTGTTGAGGAGGCCGAGGACGTTGGTGTTGAAGTGGTCGAAATCCTCCTTTGGGCTGGTGGAAGGAGGTTAGCGACTGTATATACATATATATAAACATGGGTATCGAGATCGATAACGACACGCACCTCGTCTCCTCCACCGCTCCGACAAGAATATATCCCGCCGCATTCACCAGGTGATTGATATACCCATACTGGTCATTCGCCTCCTTGGCGACCTTCTCAATCGCCTCCAATGGCCAGGTAACGTCCAGTGTCGTAGTGACCGCGCCTGCATCGGCGAGGTCCGAAATGCGCGATGTGTTGCGCGCCGAGGCGATGACCTTGTGGCCCCGCGAGAGGGCTTCGAGAGCCATGTATTTGCCGAAGCCACTCGAGGCGGCGGTGATGAACCAGACTGGGGTTTGGGACATTTTTGGGGGTCTAGGGATGGTATGAAGAGCTGGTGTTTGGAATATGTGTTGCTTAGGGAGGTGTGAACTCTGATGAAATGAAAATACTCGGGTATATAAGAAGGGAATCTGTAGTGTATTTCAGGTTACACTACAACTTGAGAATGGGCTCGAGGTGTGCTGAAGAAAGAATATAAGGAAGGTCCAGTTGTACTCCGAGTGGATATCTCTTATATACCTACTTGCTCGCTCTCATCATGCAAACCAAGACGCATTTTACCTTATTTCCGCGCATGCTCACGGCCCAGCAGCGTACGTCTACGTATGCAGCTGCGGGTGCACTCGTAAACTCCGGTCCAAGGGTTCGACAGTTGCGCAGGCCAAGACTGGGCGTTAAACTCGTGAAGTTGTAAGCTTTATTCAATGGAGAATTCTCGGGCCCTCTCGAGTCGCATTTATTGTCGTCGTCGTAGTGCAAGGATGAGTCAGGAAGTCGATAAGTTCTGGACTCTTGTGAGGTGCCTGCGTGGCTTATTAATTCCTACGTGGTAATGGGCTAGTGAAGGGCCTGGCTGGGTGAGTGCTGGGGTTGGGTTAGTGATGTGTCTGTATGTCGAATTCGGTGTCTTTGTCTAGAACATGATTTTGGCTGAAGCTCTGCTTCCTATACAGCTTGACAGATCTGGGAGAAGCAGAAGGGAGATGAAGAGAGATGGAGAGTTCGGAGGTTGGGCGGCGATGGGTCCTTAACACCGCCGCGTATCTTAAAAGGGGAAGGTGGGGGAAGCGGTAAAAAGTGTCACACTTTCCTAACAACTTTAAGCTTAATAATTTCCTACCTACAATTATAGAGCATAGGTACGATGCTCTAAGGAACTTGTATTCCGTAACTACATATTATCCTGCGCAGTAAGGTCGTCTACAGTACTTTCATAACTTATGTATTGCTAGCTAAGACGTAGCTAAGAGGCGGTCGTTCCAGAAGTTGGTGCGACACTTCTTCTGTCACCTGCGTGCTGGGGAAGCAATCCTTCTTCCAGGCGCAATCCGCACTTCCTGCTCTGCTATCTATCGCTTCCCAACATGGAGGGCTTTTCACCAATGTTTCTATCGTTTTCTTCAGGAGACTTGGGGCCGTATAGGTCTACTGATCATGCAGCTCCCTCGTATCCGCCCAGCAAAGCGCCTGCAGCTAGCTGAGAAGCGCCTTGCTACCGCCACGATGCAGGGGGGCGAATATGTACATTTTCAGCCTTGCCCTGCTGCCTTTAAACTTGAGAAGACCTCATCATTTTGATCATCCCGATACTTTCGGAATGTATCAAGCAACCATGGTCGATGATCCTTTCGATGACTGGTACAGCAGCCATATCGATCCCGAGGCTGGCGGGGAGTACAAGCCCGGGGAGTTCAACTTCTATGTCATCGACCACAACGCCGACTCAGAACATCCAGCGAAGGCGATACAGATTCAGCCAGGTGATGTGGACACTTGGGTTGACCAGCGTGAATCAGTTCGCTTTTCCGACCCTGCCGAGGGGACTTGCTCTGACCTATCTTTCAGGCCCCTGCACGCTCACCAGGCGTCAACATCCTGATTGCTCAACACAAGAAGCTGTTCGATACTTATGACACAAAGATCGGTCTGCCCAGTTACCGGTGGCTTCCATTCAGTCCAGCGCACTACAAGAGCATAATCACTAAGCTGCAACTCCCACTGCAATACTTCCACCTCCGCACTACTGGGGGTGCCAATACAGGAGGAGCGGCATATCGCACGTACCGAGATGAGCAAGGTCGGGTGCTACGAATCTGCAAGTTTCCGCATCGAAACAAGGTCGAACATCCGACTAACACGTGTAGCTCTCGTTGTACGTGGTGCTAGCAGTTATATCAACAGACATAATGCCCCTTGCGCGCTAACAATATCCTGGTGTGCGTCAACTGGGCGGACCACGGGCTATATCGATGGTATAGCGCCATCAGACTTACAATCTCTCGTGAACCTTATCAACTCCTCCTCCACCTTCCTTGGTCACCCTCTTACTGTCGTGGAAATATTCCTTCACCTCATCGTTAGGAATCTGAACGAGGTTATACGCATTCCACAAGAGGAAAGATACTACTTGGAAGAGTTGCGCACCGGGCTGGCGGTCGCTCACGCGGATCCTTCAGAAATTGGACATTATGTGGTATGGGGGTGGCAGTTCCAGGATTTTCAGGATGCCACTACGAGGGCCAATACGTTTGTCTCGACTCTAGCGTACCTGCAGCGGCGCTTTCAATTTGCTCGTCAAGTGTACAGGCGACTGTTGAGTATTCTTGAAGAGTTTAAGACGTATGAGTTTGAGAGTCAAACCACAAAGCTCTTGCTGGACCGTGGTGCTCATGAGCGGAGGGAGAGGCTCACCAACAGGCTCGACGAGTTGGAGAACTACCAGCATCAATGTCAGTGTATGCAAACACGAGCAGAAAATTTGATCAAAGTGGTAAGGCCGCCTATGCGCATAGCGAGCAATGTGCTACTACTGATCATGATGGCCAGCTCTATACTGTGCTCTCCCAAATCGACAGCCGAACCCAAGGGCGCATGTCCCAAGCCAATCTCGAAATCGCACAGGCCGTACGGAGCGACAGCATTCCCATCCGAACCATCGCGTATGTCACTCTTATATTCCTGCCTGGCGCTTTCATCTCGTCTGTCTATGGCATGAACTTCTTCAGTTTCGATTCTCAGACACGGTCAGTGGTCGTCGCCCCATCGTTCTGGCACTATTGGGCCATAACAATTCCCGTAACTATCGGTGTTGTGCTGCTGTGGAACTTTTGGGTCTGGTGCGAGAAGAGGTATACCATTGCGCCGGGTGATGATGAGTTGAGATATCCCCTGGGAGGGACGCTTATCAATGAAATTGGTACTGGAAACATCGGCCGAGGAGGGCAGTCACTGAACCAAGGCCTTGGGAATAGATATTGAAGAGCTCTCTTTTATTCGACAAGATTGTGCCCATCGTATGGTGCGCAAACCGGCAAACAGGTTGAACACTCTCCTATCCCTCCGATATTAGGGTTAGCTCTGAGTCTGGATTCGTGAAACTTAGGAATAACGCGCCCGCAGTCATTGCTCCATGCATCTGTCACTCTGTACGTTCCTGGTAAGGCGTCCCATACCTCACATGCATGCATCAAAGGCAAAAATACGACGTCCACAAGAATAAAAACAAAGCTCCCACACAGAATCCTTCCATGATCTTCTGCATCCTATTGTATTCACACGAGCCGGGCTTTGGCCACAGGGCTGCCGAACCACACGAGGTGGACAGACCACACACCAGTAAGCGTGCACTCACTTCGCGCGACCCCCATAAGAATGTTCCTATAAGTTGACTTATATACCCCTATAGTTTAACTGTGCTGCAAGTCAACAACTTACTGTCAAGACCCACGTGGGGTGGCCCCGAGTTCCCATGTACCTCAGATGTGGCGTGCTGCTGAGTGGCAGCTGACGGCTTACTTACACAAACCGACATTTGCTCCGTGCCACCTTTTGAATCCTTCTATCTAACTTCTTCAATTGGATCTGCATGATTCGCAGCATGCGATTAACCATGGATACCATGGATCTCAAAAGTTTCTTGATTCTTGTGCAATGGACCTGTGTTGGTGGCTACCTGTCACCAGGCTGTGCCTCACTGGACCTCAGTGGAAGAGAGAAAATGGGAAAATGGTAGCCTTGCTGTAAGAGGTATAAGTATAATTGTTTTCACTAATTTTCTTGACTTGCACTCCTTGTCCCGTCTCAATTGCCATTCTTTCTTCCCACCCCCTGTCTTTCACTGCCGCTTTTCGTTCCTCAAGGACACCATGAAGTTGTTACAGCTAGCAGCAATACCGCTGCTTGCCTTAAGATGCTATGGCTCTCCACTTCAAGAACGGGCTGATGGATTGGTTGAGCGTCAGAACCCCGGACCTGGGTCATACTTCGCCATCACGGGCGCTACAGGAGGTGTCCATCCCCGCCTGGAGATCCGCGACTTGGAGAAGACCGGGCAGATGTGGAACCTGTTTCTTCTGGCTATGAAAGGCTTCCAAGATATGGACCAGAAAAACATCGCCTCTTGGTATCAGATTGCAGGCGAGTACCGTTGACCTGAAATTCCGAACATATACTTACGGCCTTTCAGGCATTCATGGCATGCCCTGGTAAGCTTATAAGGACATCACTTGACCTTATCCTGAAATAGCCCCACAGGAAGCCGTGGGACGGCGTGACGGGAACGACCGACGGAAGATCGGAGTCTCAAAGAGGCTATTGCCCACATTTCAATCTACTCTTTGGCACTTGGCATAGACCGTACCTGGCACTTTTTGAAGTAATCGAACCCTGCAGTCTCCACTTCTTACTCAAAGTCTAACAATAGTATGTAGCAACAACTTCAAAACGTTGCCAAACAGATCGCAGGGCAGTTCCCAGCGGCTACGAGAGGCGCGTATCAGGACGCTGCCAATAAACTCCGTGTGCCTTATTGGGACTGGGCGCTAGCAGTCCCCGATTCTCAACCCGTCGTGCCGACCGCGTTGTCGAACGATAAAGTGCAAGTCACTTTCCCCAATGGTACTACTGGCCAGATTGCAAATCCGCTGTATGAGTATCGTTTTCATCCATTGGATAACACAGAGATCAACGCAGATGTGAGAACTTTGATCACAGAAGTATGTGTATCAGTATATTCAAATCTCTAACCGTTAAAAGGGCTGCTCTACCGTATTCACACGTGATGGGCCTGTAGGAGGCGACCCCGACGTCTGCAACAATTCCCCAATGACGATCCGCCGTGGCAAGCCAACCAGCGACCACGTCCGCCTAAATAACGATCTCCGCAGAATCCTTCCCGGACAGCGTAAAACCCTCTATTCAATCCTCTCAAACTGGCAAGACTTCAACACTTTTAGTAACGATGGCAGCTGCAGCGGGGGCGGGCCCGTGGTTGGCTCGCTGGAAACGCTCCATAACCCTATTCACACCAACAATTTTCCAGGGCATATGAGTCCCGCCAGCGTGTCTGCCTTTGATCCTATGTTTTGGCTTCACCATGCGTCCGTACCCCATATACCATTCTGTGATCTTCAGTTACTGACTGTCTTCGAAGCAACGTCGATCGTCAACTGGCTCTGTTCCAGGCTCTCTACCCAGACACATACATCGAGCCGTGTGTGGCAAGCACGCCCACCTACACAATTACGGCCGGCGACGTGCTCGACAAGGACTCCCGTAAGCTTGAGCCCACCTAAGCGGAAGACGCTCGTCACTGATCACTGACATCCGCTGCAGCACTTACCCCCTTCCACAAGAACGCAAATGGCGACTTCTGGACGAGCGCAAACTCACGGTATGCATATCAACAATTTTTAAATCATACATATATCTAGCATGTGTATCTGATATCTGTCTAGTAACATCCGCGACATGGGCTACACTTACCCCGAGCTCGCCTCCAACCCCAGCAACAGCACCCTCGTCGCCAGCATAAAATCACAATACCAAGACGTCGCCACCGTGAAAACAACCAAGCACAAACGCGCCGATACTCCAATTGCGTCGAACGGCACAATCTACCTCGCCGGGATCAACTTTCCGGTTTTCGGATTCCAGGACGGCAAGGGCTCTGGCCAGCCGTACAACATTCTCACGTTCTTGGGTGAAGTGCCTGAAGACCCGAAGAAGTGGCTCGAGGCGGATTCGTTTGTGGCGATTACAAGTACGATTGGAGGAAGGAAGATGGAGGGAGAGCAGAATGCTAGCATTGTGATAGACCTAGAAGCGGCGTTGGCGAAGAAGGGAAAGAGTGCAGGTGATGAAGACGTGGTAGAGTTTTTGAAGACGAATCTGAAGTGGAGGCTTGGTTTGGTGAGTTCCTAACACCACGGTGTGCGGGGGAGACGTGCACGAGCTAATGTGTCGCTCAGGGCGATTTCGAGTTCACGCGAGAAGATATTAAGGGGGTTGAGGTGAAGCTGTTGAGTACGACGGTGGAATATTCAAATAGGCAGGATGTGTTTGATCGATGGGTTGGTGGATACACGGAGCATGGATTGGTCGATGTGTAAGTCATTTGCAGATGGATTGAAGACGCGCGTTCAACGGTTTCCCTCCGCATGCCACCTTTGTGTCCGTTCCTTTTGCTATATATATATCTTATGAGCTTATATCAATGGTAGCGAGTGGCTGTGCGAGCTTCATCCTTTTGCACGTGCCGCCTCTGTTCACCAGTGTTGCCTGCATTGTATCCACCGTCGTCCATCCTTGGAGGCACCCATCGGCGCAGGAAAAAATGAATACACCAAGCCTGCAAACTGCTAATGAGAATACATCAACCCACCACTCGAAACCGGCCTGCGATCTTTCTGTAACCTCAGACCAACAACGTTGGTATCGGATATACAAACACTCGGGAGCATAGTGGTCCGTTCACAGCACTTTTCGCTCATCCATCCGCGAGCTTCTCTCTTGCCCTATTATTCAGTCTCGGTAAATACACCTGCAGTACCATTCGGAAGAAAGTCCCGGGTAACAGCCGATTCGCACACATACGGACTCCCATGTGCCAGATGTTCCGAGCTCAAACTCGAAAAATTTCTAGGAGACAAACTTCTGCGACGGTGCAGCCTGGTAGGATTTAGGTTTTGAAATTTGCCAAGTGAGTTGATAACCGGATGTTCACACTCCTAGGCAGAGTGGGGAACTGATGTGCGAACGCAGCAAACTATGGCACTGTTTGCATATCAGCTCGAGCACATGCATCGGACTCCAAGGACCCGGTGTGTGGGGTCGGCCGGACTCCCCCTTCCATACTTTCTGTGGCACAAATTTGTCCCTTGATATACTATGAAGACTATAAAACTATCAATACGACCATAGCACACGGAATCCAGCGCCTCTCGTTCGATCGACGCAACTTAAGCCGTGTAGCGCCCGTTGAGTAGTAGCGTGGGTGACCAGCTGCGAATAGCGTGGTGTTGTATGTTTTTTGCAACCTTCCAGGCGCTGTTTTTGTTTTTTGTTGAGGGGAAGGGTTGTGTATACCCGAGAAGGGCATTGGGCCTATTCCGCGATGTGGAGACCGTGATGTCGAAGCTGGAGAGTTGGAGTTTGCGTACAGAGAATGGTTGTCCGATTGCGCACTCCTCAACTTGACTGCCCAGTATGACTCCACAAATCCCATTGCTACAGTGAGCAGACTCAACGGAATATGACGGAATCGGAAGTTGATCATTGGAGACCACAGCCCTGAGCCAGTGCTCTCATGAGATCTAAGTCCAATCCTACCGCTTCGTGAAACATAGACCCGTCTTGGCCGACTTAGCGTAACCACATTACAGACAGCGAGCGTCCACCATTACAACTATTTTCACAAAATTCGTGCCGGTGCGGAAGACAGAAAACCACCCAGGGTTCCCTTGAAATGCATACATACATGTACCGCCCCCAAATGCCCAAAATTCGCCCGTAAATCACATAGAAAATCCGAGCCCATACCTTCAAACCTTACCGTCATATTGTTCGGCTAGAACGATGTGTTCCTCACTCGACCCAGCGCGAGGATCGTACGGCGACCCATTCGCAGCATCGCTCCTCTGCACCGAATAGTGCACCTCCTTGTTAATCCCCTTCTTGTCAATCACAGTGCCCATATCGTAGGCCTCGACACGCGTGTCCATCGTCCCTCTCGACCCATCCGTCTGGCTCTCTACAACGGTCAGGTTCTGGATAGAGCCGCGGATTCTCCCAGTTCCACTCTTGTCCCGGCTGTGATACTTGTATCCGCTTCCAGTCATACCCCGTGACCTCTCGCGCTGGGCGCGGCTAATCAGGGCCTTCAAAGCGGGGATGGAAGCGCACCAGATACCGATGTTGACTTCGATCATGCTCCACAGGTTGATGGGGACGGCGTCGTAGAAGGGATCTTTGGAGAGCGTGTACAGGCGGATGGAGTGCAGACGGACGATGGACGCAATGCAGCTGACGACGCCGAGGCCGAAAACACCAAGCAGACCGATCTTTTCGCGGCGCGGACGGTGGATGCTTAATAGAATAGGAATGGGAAGTGCGATGATCCAGACATCGGTTATGATGTTGAATGCGGAGGTCGCTGAGAGAGGTGTCAGGCTAGCTCTGGTTGAAGTCGAAGTAAGATAGGGCCGAACATACAGTAGAATAATGCGGTAGTGTTAATGCCACACTTTCCTGCTACTAGGCCGGTGAAGTCCCACATCTTGTTGAGAGGTACACATTGCAATGAGACGCAGATGAGGCAGATGACTGTGAAGATAGCCATCAACCAAATGGTGTATTTGCATGCTCGCTCAAACGATTTCTTCGCCGCTACATGTGCATGTCAGTCGAGGCCATGCCGGGGAGTTGCTATTGCCTTACCAAAGCGCAAGTATAAAAAGAGAATTGAAGCTTTTATTGAAAAGACAATGAAGTAGTAGGTGTATTGGATGGCGACGGTCACCTTGATCAGATTTTCCATCTGTGTAAGGGATAACTTGGCACCACTGAAGCCCATTCCATTTTGACGGGCAACATATAGCTCGACAAGGTATGCAACGGTGAAGAACTGAACGTGTCAGAGCCGCCATTTCCGTATAATCAAGCAGTGCAGTACTCACAACAGCGGATATCATGGCCCAGTCATCCTTGCCCATGTTCCGCAATATAACGGTACGAGTATACACACGAAGACCGACAATGATAACTGAATCACATCAGCGGCAATTCAAGCAATATGGGCCAGTAAAACTGACGGGACACAGCTGTGAAGGCGGTGGCAACACCGATGCAAGTGTCCTGCTGCGCCTGCTCATGCAGGCCGTTGGTGGCCGCCATGTCGAAGTGCAAACAAAGAGAACCACCCCAATTTTACAACAGATGAAAACGAAGGTAATAAAAAGGGTGTAGGTCCGTCCGTCCTGATCGACCCCCTCAGGGTCCTCGCAGCATCTATAAGAGAATCGATGACATGCATTACCCACTCGCCAAGACTACGGGAACTAAACACCAGTGGCACCAGCACCGTCTCAGCGGAGTTGTATGTAAACTCAAAATTCCGAGCCACGAGAGGGTATCTGGTCACTTTTGAGGTGGTGAGCATATTGCCCGCAAACCCTTCCACAGACTTTATGCGGAAGCATCTTGGGAAAACCCGTGATTAGTCTCGCAGAAGCGAAACTCTATTTGGTGTAAAGGTTGTTGAATCATCATGAATGAAGACCTTTAAGTCCTAGTCGGGCCGATCACAGATGCCGATCCCTACTGCCTCACATGTCGCGATGGTATCCAGGCGCCCAAGGTGGATTGTTGAGCGCGGCGATGCACGGCGAATCAGGTTCAGATTTCGGACCGTATATGATCGACGAGCACTGTGTGCAGAACAGAGATTGCGCACCGCCAACACAAGTCCTAGCACTGACATCAGATGATGCAGGACCAGTTTTGAGCACATCGTGGTGAGCTCGAATCATGCAACTCCAGATGCAGGTGTGAAGAGTTTCAAGAGGCTCCGCGGGCTTGATCATACTATCGGCCTAGTATGTGGACCTGGGCAGAAAAGTGGATGCCGCTATCGAGGCTAG
This sequence comes from Westerdykella sp. P71, assembly GCA_019022765.1. Lineage (NCBI taxonomy): Eukaryota > Fungi > Ascomycota > Dothideomycetes > Pleosporales > Sporormiaceae > Westerdykella > Westerdykella sp. P71. Next base: position 23,641 of record JAFHBW010000038.1, on the reverse strand, counting down.
GAGGTGGCATTCCGCACGACTCAACGCCACGGCACCATGGTAAACGAGAATTACCATTGGCTCTGGAATCGTCTTTCGGTGGTATTTTCCGGTCTCTGTTCCAGCATGAGCTGCCTAATGACAAATTTCTCTTTGCGAAATGCCCGGTAGCCGTGAAAAACTTAGAAGGCGTCGAAAGAGCAGCTTTTTCGAAACTCCAAGAGATTTGAATGAATGCCGATGGGACGTATCTCGCGATCTTCTGGGCGTCAGGTACAGATACAGTACCAAGATGGACTTGTCCTGCCAGGGGACATATAGCCGAATGGTCATCGTGGTCGTTTGATTCGGAAGGTTTTGTCACTTGCAGCATCTTGACCCTCCGACCCCACATATCCCAAGAAAGTTTAAAAGCGATGCAAGCGAAGCGGAAGATCGGCTGGGTTCGACTCATCTATGAGGGAGGTCCTGTGTGTTCGATCGCAGCTGAACGGCTATGTACCTGAATCACAGATTCCTGTTGGCTGACACCATTTGGATCGAGTCAGGCCAAACATGATGCGCATGAGGAAACAAGCATTGGCGAATGTGAACCAGTGGGCCACGAATAATACACAATAGTCTCAAAAAGTTGTTGAGATCCTGCAAGCGAGGTGTTAAGTTAGAATCACGGAACGCGGGCGAGCGATACCTGTTCCTGAGATTATACCTCTGCCCTACTGTATACTGTACCTGTGTAAGTTATCCCCGCAGGTGGCGTCTATATTTGGTAAGTGGCTGCACGCTTAACCAACAGGCTGTTCCTGAGCTACGCCTTACGCCTCACCTCACACCAGCCACCAAGGCCACGCTCTACGACTCGTGATTTTTTGTCTTCGCCTTTCATAGAGTCTAGCCTTTCGGTCCAAGAACCAGGCGCCTGGTGCATTTGCGGCTTGGACCTCTTTGCCCGGGTACCGCTGCACTCATCAAATAATTATCAGATGATAATCCAGCTTTCAGCTCCCGCAATTCGTGTCTCATCAGCGTGTTGACGGAAGCACACCCGATCTCTGACACTCCTGTCGGCCGCCTTGGCCCAAATCTCGTCACTGATCCGTTCCGTGTCTCATTTCCCCAACCTGAGGTCTCCAGATGGATAGTTCATGATCCCTCCCATGTGCTCTCCTCTAATCCACATATTTCTTGCCTTGAACCTGCACATATTTCTCTTTCCCTTTCGCGTCGATGATGAGTGCGGTCAGCTGCCCTCCTCTTACGCAACCTGAATCGAGACCCTTGCTGAACCTTTGTATATTCTTCCCCCTCCTTGCATCATGCCCGTAGATGACAGTTATCCTTTCCGATTTCGGCAGCTTCTTCTGCCTGTGATTCCAGAATTTCTCCCATGCGAAGCCTTCGTGTTTCTCGGAAGGCACTCTCGTCTTGAGGTCTATTGTCCGCATATTCATACACTGGTAGGGATCTTGGTGTTCCAACGGAATTCCAGGAACCAGGCCTGCGTGAACCACAGTGGTTTGGCCGATACCGGCTAGTCGGCCGACGTCCAGCACGACGGGACATGATCTTAACCATTCGAGTTGACTTTTGGACAACTGTTTTGCGAGTCTCTGGCGTTTTTTGTTGCCACTCGAAGCGGCCACATCGTCAATAAAGTCAATTGCGCGGTTCCTCTCTTCATCTATACCGGGAATAGAGGCATATTCCGCTTCCATACCCCTAACGGTAAGAAGCAGCTTATCTTCATGATTTCCTCGCACACACGATGCTTCCAGCTTTTGCGCGAGAGAAACCACTCCGGACGAATCAGGACCTGGTCATGTCAGCGCTGTTAGAGTTTGCACACAGGAAATTCATCCTACCTTTGGCGACAATATCTCCTGTGAAGATCAAATGATCGCGGCTCTGGTCGAATTCCACTTTCCTAAGAAGAGCTTGTAGCTCCTCCAAGCAGCCATGGACGTCTCCAATAAAGACCAGCCGCTTGTCCCCCGCTGGAAGATGCCTCTCGTCCAACTTTCGAAGATGAATCAAGTCCTTGAACTGCGGTCGCGCGTTCGTCCCATATCCCGTATCGACAAACGCATCCATTTCCTCGATATCCCGCGCGTATTGGGCATATCTCGGACCGACATGGAGCCGCCAGGCCAACCATACCAGCACCAAGATAGCCAGATATATCAACACATATCTTTGTAACCTCCGTGGGATGTGTGGTATGCCGTTCTGCATCATATCCCTCCACGTCGAAAAGGTCGGATAGTCCTCGTCTTGGGCGGAGAACGCATGGCTTCCTTTTGCAAAGGGGACACTGCCGCCAGGAGTGGAGCTGCCGAGAACGTTACTCGGCGATGACGTGTCTGCCCTGCGGTAAGACATTGTTGGAGTGGGATTGAGCCCTCAGCCGTTCCAGGTGATCCTCAGGAGCGGAAGTTGTATCTGAGGCACGGTCCGAGGCGCAATTTGATGGGGCTCAAAAAGGGTGCCTGACGATCCAGATTGCGTAGACTTTGCCTCTTCCTGCTGGCAGGAGGAAACAACAATGGCTCGCTAGATCCATCGTGCAAGTAACAACGATGTGCGAACATCTTGTCTTGCCGTGGCCCAAGCTTGGAAGATCGGAAGCCCCGCCAAGCAAATCGAATCCCGCTTTACCCGTTCTACTCGGGCACTAGTCCACTGGCTGAGATCAGCTATAACTTTTTGGGTTTAGCGCCCGTCTTACACCCTTCTCATCAATTGAACATACTCTTGATAACAACGATGCAACAACTTAGACCTGGGTTGAGAGCGACGGTACACACTATGGAAAGCCCCGAAAATTCAGGGCGCCCTCTGTCGATATTGGTTCTTGGAGAGTCTGGCACTGGTAAAACATGCTTCACAGACATGGCAAGTCTGATCTGTTGCAAATGCTCGCCGTCCGCTCACCTCATGCCATCAGTTCACTACAGGAAAGCATTTTGTATATTACGACCCTATGACTTCTGAAAAGAGGGAAAAAGTTATAGTCGTTGACAACATCCGCTATTCAGTGTGTTTGTCAGACTTCAGCACCACCGTACGCGGCAACGAAGACGGCGACATTGGCTACTACCAAGGGTTGTTGGAAAAGGCCTATGAGACATGCGATGGTGTCGTTCTCCTGTGCTCGTTGATCGACAAGGCAAGCTTTGAAAATATCACGAAGGACGAATACTTGCGCATCATCTTGAACCGAAAACGGGTCACCGAGCCGAGTTCGACGTTTCCACATCAACTCCAGTATCCGGCTGGCCAACAGAGATTCGGTTGTATTCTTGTTGGAAACAAGTCCGACCTTGCCCAATCCCGTAGAGAGGTGGACGAAGAAGTGGCACAGGCATGGGCCGAATCCCACGGCATGGACTTCTTCGAAGTGGATAGCAACAAGCAAGAACTCATAGAGGAAGCCATAAGGGCGTTGGTTAGGTCCATCAACCGAGCTCGAAGATGGGATGCCGAAGATTTGGAGGAAGAGCTAGAAAGGATGAAGCAGCACAGCGCAAATGGCAACCCGGAAGAGGCTACCCGTCCGCTCTTGACGAAAGCAAGCCCGTGAAGCCATCCACATCGATATCCATACCGTCCGGATATTGGCCAAGTCCCACCGGCGAATCGGCATCGGCATCTTCAGTTGCATCCGTCGTTATATCCGTCGGCAGATTTGATGCATCATGCCGCATGTTTGACGGCTTGGCCATGGCATTTGTCAAAACGGCACATTTCCGAAATGCAAACCCCATCCTCGGTGTTTCCCAACGGTGCGCTGCCAATGCTCCCGTTTCCAGACTTTGGTATGAGCCAAGTCAAGGACAAGAAGCTTGAATTGACCTCCGTTTGCATGTAAAGGGAATGATCAAAACAGTCTGGCTGTGATCATGACTCCAGATTTTACAGATTCTATAGATGTTAGGGAATGCGGGCATAGCGAAATTTCGGCAGGGGAAATCACAGCCCGACTGCCTCTTCCGGGCATCAGACGCACGGACCTTAGCCTTTTCTCTCCGTCGTTCGTTTGCGAAATTCAGTTCCAGCCTTGCCAGTTGCTTTCTGAAATCTGCAACACCCTGCCTCGTCGCTGCTCACAGGAAACGCAAGACTCGGATGCAGAGACGGGAGGATGCCGCGGCCGCATGATGACCAGGATGATTGCTCGTCATAGGGGTAGCTGTAGAACCTCAATATATCGCAGCTCTGGGATGTAACTCTTGAGGACACTAGCATCGGAAATGGAGGTGCTATCGCCATTTCCCATAAGAATGTCTCTTTAATAATCCATATCGATCATTCTGTACAAGGACACATGATTCCGGAAGCACGTACCGTGTATGGTGGCCCACAAAGTAGGCAGGCACAGCAAAGGTTAAGTTGATCCGCCAAGGCGCTAATTGTGGGTGAAGTGAACCATCTCGTCACTTCAACACCATCGCGATTCTCTCTACTCCGGGCCCTTTCCATCCCATCTCACATGAGCCGCTCTCCATATTGCTTTGGTTTGGATTGAGCGGGTGTGTTTGATCGTCCCTTCGCCGGGTCGCCTGCCAGTCATAACGGCAGCGCTAGGGCCTCCTCTGGGGCCTGCAGCAGCTGCCGAAGTGGGTAGCATCATCCATGGATGGGTATAACCTCCATGTGGGAAGATGGCCTCTCATGGATCGAGTTGCCTCTTTTGGAACGATCATGCAAGTAAGTGTGGAATCTATGCCTAGAACGCATCTTCACCCAGCGTACAGGATAGTGAGAGGCGGTGACAAATCCTCGCTTGGCTTCACGATTCGGACGATACGATAGACGTGAACATGTTCCTTGGAGCCTTGCTCACTCTGTTTCAGCTCCCTGAAACCCATGCGGAATATGCGCGTCACCGAATAATGTCAACTGCCTCCAAAAGCGGATGACCAGCCTAATACCATCCACATGACTGGTCACCGAGAGCAAATAACAGCGCAGCCGAAATACCGACAGACGTCCATTGCAGGAGAGCATTATTACGGACCCGAGTAGCCTACTCGGAATAGGCCTGCGGTGAGGCTCGCAGAGCATACGTTGCATCTACTACCTCGCATAGATGGGCTCGTAAGAATTCGAAGAATCCGCGGAGATGCCAAGCAAAGACCTCTTTGTCCTGAACCGGCGCGTATCCGCGAGTACTCTCTATGAGCTGTTCGCCACTGAGATTATTGGGCTCAAGTTTGCGCCTGCTTGCGGATATGAAAAAGATAACGCATCGTCGATCTGTGCCCAGCCCAGTCGATCAGTGCCATAGCTGCTACCAACACCAGCTGCTTTGTGGCTGCGATATCGCCCATAATGGATGGACGGATGCAAAGATTTCTCTCCTGGTGTCAGGGGTGATATAGCAACCCGGATCACTTCGCTGGCCCACGACTGCGACTCTCTCCGAGTGCCAAGTGGAATCATTGATGAACTCATCCGGCCATCCGGATTTACCGTGGAAACAATCGAACTTCGGCCAACGCACAGGAGGAGGGACTCCCAACTGGAAACAGTGAGGACATGTTGTCCATTGTGGTCAGAATTTCCAGGCTTCCGATGCCCGGCGACGGTCTGCGCGAGATGGGTTGCTTTTCTCCAGGTCAGCCATCAGGGGCGAATTCCAACAGGTGATTTGTTTTGCGAACAACAATTACAATTTCACCGCGGAAATCCAGCAGATATATTTTCTGGGGAGGAAAAGATAAGGGAACCTATTTTGGATCGGGACCGATACACTCTGCCATCTCACGTTGTCGCCAAGAGATAAGCCTATCTATCAGCCCTGGTGCCCTGGTGCCCTTTTCCGTCCCCCCACACCCATCCCGCGTTAGTCTATCTTCCCACTATGGATTCACCACCACCACAGCATCTGTGCTGCCCCATATCCAAACCCATTATTGTACCGGACCGCACAAGTGCCTAAAAAGCCCCAGCCACTGGGCGCATCAAGGCTTTAAATTTGCAGGAATCTGACGGATGATTTGCTTGGGCCTTCAGCTCGACGCAATCCTACTTTCTCCGCCGCCCTCGTTTGGGCATCCCGTATGCATTGGGAGATAAGACACCCCAGCCAGGCCCATAAACCACCCCGGAGAACGCTTATGATCTTTGGGGATTTGGCGGATCTGCATCTGGAGCTGCGCCAAAAGCTTGGGCCTGCGTCACAATCCCATACCGCGGAAGTACATTGTTTGAAAGGTATCAGGAGGGCTTCAGTTATATAGTAGCCAGCATCACAACTCCTGGAATCCTTCATCTTCCAGCACAAACTCCCCCAAAGCCTGAGCTCCTCGTGTTTCAGAGTACCCTTTTCTACGATACATTCAAACACACAGAGTGCTCAACATGGGCTTCGAACTGAGGCAGCTGTGGAGTGCACCACATGTCAACCCATACAACAAGAAGGCAACATCGATACCAGTCCTGAACCCCTTCGACAAATACGGTCGTGTCTTCTTTTTCTCTTATTTGGGTTTCTTCATCGCTTTCTGGTCGTGGTACGTCATGCTTTTGAACTCATTCCTCTAGTATGTATATATCGCTGACCCTCACCAGGTACGCTTTTCCGCCTCTGGTATGGTGCAAGATCCGTCGTCTTGGTAGTTTTGACTCTAACCATCCCTCTAGCTAAGCATCACAATCAAGAAAGACCTCCACCTATCACAGAATGAGGTCGCAAATTCAAACATCATCTCCCTGACCGCCACACTTGTCGTCCGATTCGTTGCTGGCCCATTATGCGACAGATTTGGCCCTCGCCTGACTTTCGCCGGACTGCTGCTCACTGGCGCTATCCCATCGGCCCTTGCAGGCACCGCCCATAACGCCGCAAGTCTATACGCCATCCGCTTTTTCGTCGGTATCCTAGGCGGCACCTTTGTACCTTGCCAAGTATGGACGACCGGTTTCTTTGACAGGAACATTATCGGCACTGCAAATGCTCTTGTCGGTGGTTGGGGCAATTCCGGAGGTGGTATCACCTAGTAAGGACACCCTCAGGCAGTCCGCTCGGCTCGTACTGACCGAACACTAGCTTCGTCATGCCAGCTATCTTCGATTCCTTCGTGCATAAGCGCGGCTTGAGCCCGCACGTCGCCTGGCGTGTCACCTTTATTGTACCCTTCATTCTGATCACGGCCACGGCAATCGGCATTCTCCTCTTCGCCGATGACACGCCTACCGGCAGTTGGGCAGACCGAAATGCAGTTGTCGCCGCTCCCACACACACAGAAACAATCGTGGAGGCAACCGGAAACTTGACCGACAACCCCTACGACAATAGCAACGGCTCCGTATCGGAAGACGATGAGAAAAAGACCAAAGTGGAGAAGGCCCCTGCAGGCGACATCGAAACCGGCGCCGGCGAAGTCCAAATCCTCGACGAAGTCCAACACGAAGTAATCCAAAAGCCCACCGCGAAGGAACTCGTCAAGGTCATCTGCTCGCTGCAGACACTTGCGCTCTGCGCAAGCTACTTCTGCTCTTTCGGCGGCGAACTGGCCATCAACTCCATCCTCGGCTCCTATTACCTCAAGAACTTCAAGTACCTCGGGCAGACGCAGTCGGGAAGGTGGGCAGCCATGTTCGGATTGTTGAACGTGGTAACCAGGCCGCTTGGTGGCTTCATCGGTGATCTCATCTACAAGTGGACGAACCATAACCTGTGGGCTAAGAAGCTCTGGATCCATTTCGTCGGCGCCATGGCTGGCATCTTCCTCATTGTCATTGGTGTTCTCGACCCCAAGGAGCTGGATACCATGATCGGCCTCATCGCCCTCATGGCTATCTTCCTCGAGGCCGGTAACGGCGCTAATTTCGCTCTTGTTCCTCACGTCCATCCTTTCGCCAATGGTAAGTCGTCCTCCTCACGGTCTTACCATAATAACAAATGGCTGACATATATCAATAGGAATCATATCCGGCTGCGTCGGCGCTACCGGCAATTTCGGCGGCATCATCTTCGCCATCATTTTCCGCTACAACGGCACGCACTATGCGCGCGTGTTCTGGATCATGGGCATAATGGTTATTACGTTGAACCTGGCCTTTGTGTGGGTGAGACCGATCCCTAAGGGGCAGATCGGTGGCCGTTGAGCTTGTTGTTTTGTTATTGATGATATACACGTATTCTTCTTTCTTCTGGCGAGGCAGCCTGCGCGTTTTGGTGGGTGCTTTCCATATAGGGCAAAAGCATATATGATAGATACCTCATGAAAATTTTCGATTTAACTGGACTGTGATATGACATTCCGCTTGTGGTTTTTTGGCTCACTCCACACTCTCGCCCTTTCTCAAATCGCCACCCCTCCTCATCAACTCCACCCTCTCCCCATCCTCGACCAACTCCTCCTCCAACACCACCTCATCCAGCCTCAACTCCCTCACACCCGCACACTTCATCACAAACTCCCCCAGCACCTTCTCCGCCTCCCCCGCATTCCTGGTCAATGCGTGGTCATCCCCCTCGAAAAGCTTCAACTCCCTCTCCCCCTTCCCGCCCCCGTACATGCCATACAACCGCTCGGAGCACGCGGGACTCAACGTCCTGTCCCCCGTTCCATGCAGCAAGAGAACAGGCCGCGGCGCCAGCCGACGGATCCCCTCCGTCTCGGCGGTCTGGCTCGCGACGGTCGCGCAGCCCACGACCCTCTGATCCTGTGCCGCGGTCGTGAACACGGGTGCGCCGCCAAAGGACCACCCGATTAGGACGAAGCGATCCACGCCGTGCTGGGACTCGAGGAAGTCGAGGGCGGCCAGGACGTCGCGGACGCAGTATTTGTTGCGTGCCGGGTAGCGGTAGTCGAGGCGGAGGGTGGGGATGGGGATGTGCAGGGAGGCGAGTTTCTCCGCGAGGGAGAGGTAGATGGAAGATGGGCCGACGACGCCACCGCCCGCGCCGGAGAGGAGGATGGCTGCTGTTTTTGCAGGGGCGGCGGAGGAGGCGTTGAGGGTCGTGGAGGGAGACGAGGTGGAGGAGGCGGGGAGGTGCAGGAAGCCTGGGACGGCGCCGTCGGGGCCGTCGGAGACTTTTATGGTGAGAGGTTCGACGCGGGTCGGGTGTTTGATGTGAGGGGCGTGGGAGAGGTTGGGGTAGTCGGAGAGTTGGGCGGGTTTGCTGGGGGTGGAGGGGCGGCTGGTGGCGGAGTGCGAGAGGGATGTTTTTGGGGGCATTTTGGGGGTTGTTGGGAGGAGTTGCTCGAATAGGTAGCGGAGTTTGCTCATTCAGTGTATGGTGGGACGGTAGAGGTCTTTTGGTTTCCTAGGCTGAAGTTATCAGATGATACATATATCAGACGGAAGGGTGGCGGCTTACCACTCCAGGGGATCGTCAAAAGGACGTTAATCAAAAGAGAAGGAATCGCATCAAGTAGACTTAAGGGATTCAAGGGCTCCAAAATGCCAGCTTTAAAGCGATGCCAATTGTCTGCTTGCGCTGAACAAATTATTGGTTTGATAGGATAGCAAAATCGTGAAGTGGTCGTTTTGGAGCTGGACTCGTCGGGTGGCGAAATCGTTATCCATATAATCGAAGTCTACTCTCAGGCCGGCCAACATGTGCAGCGTCGCTAGGACTTTTTGCCACTTAGATCGATTGCTAACTCAAGGAAGAGCTCGTTGAGTCCAAAAAATTTTTCGACGTGGAGTCGTCATTCAAATGTTCGTATGCTGGTCAGGTGCAAATCATCGGAATCCCATAGTGTGTGGTATGCGTATCTCTCATCATTGCACGCGTATGGTACATCCTGGTCCGCATTCGTGCATTAATAGTGAACAGTGAACAGGGGATATTATATGTAGTCACAGGGAGAACGAAATATTTGATGGTTTATTCATGATTTGATTCATTATGAAAGGAGGGTAGCAACTCCCCCCGAGAGCTCATGACGTTGCATAATATACATGTTTGAAAACCGCCGACTCCGATCGTGACCCCATACTCTCTTCAGAGAAAAGTGGAGTGAAAAGATTCATTCATCATGACCGAACTATCCCGTCATCACCTTTACTTGGTGGAAGGGTTGGGGCTGATTGTCTTATCCGGGAACTTGCGGAAGATATCGGCAATGTGGTCGATGGGAGCAGTGAGCAAACCCATGACAGTCTCGAAAGGAGGGTTCTCGCCGGCGCTGGGGTGGCTGCGGCTAGGCACAAAAGCCTTGGTCTTGCCGAACTTGGAGGCGAGAGACTCGGAAACACCGGTGTTCTGGTGCTCGGTAGAGAGGACCTGCTCGAGCGCGGGAATGTCGTCCTGTTCCTCCTCCTTGATGTGCTGCGAGAGGTTTGACCACAGCGACTTGAGGGTGGGAATGTAGTCGGGGTCCTTGACCTTGAGATTTTGGAATTTCTTCAGTTGCTCCTTGACCTGTGGAGAGTTAGTCCTTGGGCGATTGGCCGAAACAGGGTGGCTGAGAACGTACCGCGTGATGCTCCTTGCGGTCCTTCTCGGCCATGTCGTGGCCCTTGGAACCCAGATACTTCTCGAAGGCGGGGTAGATGATGAGTTCCTCGGCTACAGAGTGACGGGCGAGCTCCCAGGTGAATTGGTTGCCGAATCGCTCCTGGTGGTCGGGGTCGCTGGAGTTGATGACCTCATTGTAGTACTGCTCGAGTTCGCGGTGGTCCTTGACGAGAGTGTCGGTGACGGTGGAGCCCTTTGCGGTCGCCATTGTGCGTGGTGCGTATTGGAAGGTGATTGCTTGTTGTGGGAGGAAATGGGATTTGGGTGTGCAGGTGTTGACGCGGGAAGCAAGGCGGAAGGCGGAAGTATATAGAGGACGGAGACTCATGATGAATGCGGTGTGGCTGGAAGTCAAAGGACAAGATATGTACCGCTTGGAATCGAGCCAAACAGCTTCCTAATTAAAAGCAGGCGCATTAAGACTACGCAGCAGTGACGCAGTGGTGAATAAGGGGCGTTTGATTGGATCCGCGGGGCGGTAACAGCACCGTCACACGATTGCTATATTGGGTGCGTCGGATCGCGTATCCCTCATGGCAACGGCTTGATTCTCAGTAATTCGCCCGTATGGGAATTCCGTGTCTTCGCTGACAATGTTTTGCTATTCATTGGCTCATCCACCATGACGTCACCGTGATTCTCCGCTTTCGCATCTTTTAGAATTGCGCCACCCGGCTAGCTCCGCCTCCCAAAAGCTTGTCTCGCGCTTACACAGACTACAGTAAACGCGTGCTGAAGAATTGAGGATTATTGATTGGTCGGCCTCCTACAACGTCAGAATAGCGTCAATTTTCAACACCAAGTCAAGTGACGTCGCGATGCGTCGCGATGCCTCGGAATGCGCTACCGCTTTGTCCTACGCGAGGTCGTCCCGCCTAACTATTCAGGACAGACACAACAGGATCGTCCAGCGGCTTTGCTCTGTCTGGTCAAGTGCCGTACCAATTAGGATGCCATGGCAAAGTGTATCTTCCATGTGAAATAGCATAAACACACAAAGTCTCGATGTTGACGCCCCTGCGTGATCAATATGAGCATTTTTCGCAAATAGTGCCCAGATGTTAACGAGTCTTAGCTACTGGGGCATCGATCCTTAGCTACGGGATCGTTCCAGCATATTCAATGCCATGTCACTATGATTAACCCTTTCATGAAGGAATAGCAACAGGTCCCATCCCCAAAAACCTTCAACGCGCCTTCTCCCACCCATGGACTACATTCCCTCCAACCTACCCTCAAAAATCATGCCGTCCTCGACTAACGCCAACACGAACCAAAACGACCCCCTTCAGCACCCTTTGCAGGCCACTGCTATGGCCATCAAAGGTGCAGCTACAGGGGAAGGTCGCGCACCGCGTATGAGCCACATGGCCAGCGCAAATGAAGGCCCTGCCGACATCATTGGAAAAGTATCAGGTGCCGTTCAGGGTGGGAAACGCGAGGATGACTCCCTCTACTTCACCACCACTGAGGGCATTCCCTGGCCGGATACGGAGCACAGCAAGACCATTGGCGGTATTCCCGTCGCCAGTGATGTCTTTTTGTTCCAGAAGCAGCAACACTTCAATCGCTCCAAGAACCTTGAGCGTGAGTGGAGACTTCTCTGTGCATGTCTTGTCTCAGTTGCTCACAAGTGCTAGGCATGGTGCACCCCTGCGGTTCGGGCGCGTTTGGCTTCTTCGAGTGCACAAAGGATGTCGCCGATTTGACCGTACGTTCAATTATTCGTGCATATCGAATCACAGTGAGTAATGTTAATCGCAACGTAGAAAGCCAACTTCTTGTCGACCGTGGGCGAGAAGACGCCGATTTTCATTCGATTCTCCACGGTAACTCCAGGACGTGAATACCCTGATGAAGCTCGCAACCCACGCGGTTTCGCAATCAAATTCTACACCATGGAGGGCAACTACGACATTGTCGGATTGAATTTCGTGAGTCTCCGCCCATTTGCGCAGTTTGCACAGCAAAGATACAGCACTGACAATTTCAGCCCGTCTTCTTCTGCCGTGACCCTATCCAAGGCCCGGATGTCATTCGCTCACAATGGCGCAACCCTCAGAACTTCTTGTTCGACTATGACGCCATCTTTGATCTCCTGGGAAACACTCCCGAGGGCAATCACGCAGGCCTAATGTTCTTCAGCGACCATGGCACTCCCGTGGGCTGGCGATTCAACCACGGCTACGGCTGCCACACCTTCAAGTGGGTCAATAAAGAAGGCAAATTCGTCTACATAAAATATCACTTCATCGCCAAGCACGGCCAGAAGCAATTCACTCAAGAAGAAGCCACCAAGATGTGCGGCGAGGACCCGGACTATTCGAAACGCGACCTCTGGGAGACGATCGAGAAGGGCGAACACCCTGAATGGACGGCTTATGTGCAGGTCATGAAGCCCGAGGACGCGGATCCTGAAAAGCTCGGTTTTGATCCCTTCGATGTAACCAAGGTCTGGCCGCGCTCGCAATTCCCCATGCAAGAGTTCGGCCGTCTCGTTCTCAACAAGAACCCAGAGAACTTCCACCGTGACGTGGAGCAAGCCGCCTTCTCCCCCGGCAGCATGGTTCCCGGTATCGAGGACTCTCCCGACCCTCTCCTCCAATTCCGCATGTTCTTCTACCGCGATGCACAGTTTCACCGTATCGGCGTCAATCTTCACCAGGTCCCCGTCAACTGCCCCTTCATGGCCAAGTCGTATGCTCCTCTCGCCTTCGATGGGCAAATGAGAGTCGACGCCAACCATGCTGGCAACAAGCCTTATGCTCCCAATAGCTTCGCGCACAAGTTCCGCCCTGACACTGCGGAGGCCCCCTATCAGGTCAGCGACAATATCATGAGCCGCAAGAGCCACTACTGGCACGAGGGCAAGAAGAACGACTACGACCAGGCGAGGGAGCTCTGGCAGCGCGTCATGTCCGAGCAGGAGAAGAAGAACACCATCAAGAACACCGTCAACATGCTCAAGTTCGTCAAGTACGACGATATCAAGGTACATTTTTCCTGCCTCCACCACCCCACAATTTCACAACTCAGATCACAACTAACACCCATCTGCAGAAGAAGTACCTCGCGCAACAATACAACATCTCCCCGGACCTGGCCCGCGGTCTCTATGACGGACTTCCCGCTGACCGGAAGGGCTTCGAGTTCAGCGAGGTGGAGAAGTTGGCCGAGACGGCGCATGAGTGGTATAAGGAGAAGAAGTTTAGGCCCAGCCAGGGCGAGAGGCTGACGGGTTATCCCCCGCCTGTTTCGATCTATAATCAATAGATGTTAGACTCGAGTCCAGAAGATGAGAAGTTTATGAGACGATATGATGGCGTATCGGAGCTGAAAGGATACACTTATTATCACTGGTCTTCCCTTGTTCTCGTCAGCTCCTATTAATGAAATGTAGATGAAACGTTTATCGAAACGAAGGTCTCAGAACGTAATAGCAGGTGGGCAGAAGCTATGGTTTCAAGGTTTGGTTTTGGTGGATTTACGTTCGCCGCGATTAAAGGTTATGCGTTTAAAGAATCTCAAAATGAAGTTAGCGTAAATCTGTCCAACAATGGCGACCCTCGCGCCTTGGTTCCATCCAGGATGCCTATCTAACTTACTACTATTATACCATCCTCTCCCAATCATATTCGCCAAACTACTTGCGTCTTACGGGTATTTGTGTTGATAAGCAGACCTGCTACCCTAGGGTAGCAGTCTTAAAGAGACGACCCCAGTTGCAGAGTCGAGTTTCCTCGATTGGAAAGCACCATTGGGTAGTATAATGTGACGGGCTCTATGTCGTACGGCAAGGCACGTGATAGGCAGGCGTTAAATGATGTCTTCAATAGTGTTGTGCCTTACACGATGGCTTATGTTTGTTGATATACTTACAATAGTACGATGCGTGCATACGACCATAGCACGCGGAAAATTTGGCCTCTCGTTCGATCGAGTGTTTCGCGTGTCTCCGACCATGGATCTGAATTCACCGTTTCTGACATCCTGGTTTCGGCTTCCCTAATTCGACTTCGCGCTGTTAGGTGCTCAGCCTCGTTAACGTCAGGCAGCTCAGCTGCGCCACATTACGGCACGGCAACATCACCAACATTCAAACGCAGCCTGGCTTTGACCTTACGTCTCTCTAACCTCATCGCTGCGTCCAAAGCACTATGGCAGCCTCGTTTTTACAAATACCCGCAGAGATCGTAGAAATGATCGCAGGCCACCTAGGCCTGTCTGATCTCCGCAGCTTACGTTTCGCCTGCAGAGAGGTGAATGCGAAAGTCACGGCGACCAGGCGCTTCGAAGGCTTTTGCGTTCACAAGAATGTCGAGTTGCGGAAGTCGAATCTGGAGGAGCTAGGAGCTCGGCTTCGCGAGCCAGGGGTCCAGAAGTATTTGAAGCATTTGACAATCACAGGTGTTCTCCTTGTCACGACAGGCCTGGAGCGCATCATTCGGGAAAAGACAAAACCGGCCAATCTCGAAAATCCTTGTGGCATGAGGCGTGACAGAATTGGCAATGCCTCCAATCCACAACGTGTTCCAGCTTCTCGGTCTGAGGTGATAGAGGCTGAGTCTCAGCTGTCTGACTTCAAAAGGCAAATCCATGCCGTCGACATAGAGCAAACAGCCGGTCATGATCTAACTGCCCTGGCTGATTTATTCCAAACCATCAAGACGCACTGCAACGCGGGGGGCCTCAAGAGTCTCACCCTCGATCTGGTTGTCCGTAGAGAGCCGACTACTCTCCTGTCGCCAGCCGTGGGCGCTCCATTTCGACAAGTCTGGGAGACCGCGGAACATGTCCTTTCCGTTTCGCTGCAAGCCTGGTATCATAGCGCTATCAAGATAGAATGCCTGGACGCCTTCTCCGAAACAGAAGCCTGCGGAGTACAGACCTGCATTTTCACCGCCCTCCAGAACCAAATCGACTTCAAAAGCCTCTACGGACTAAAGGTGTTGTCTCTGAGCATTAGCAACCGATTGCTTCCCCTCACTTTCGTCGAAGAGAGCCTGGATTCCGACAGGGATGAGGAGCATTGGGCGCGTCCAGACTTACGACTAAACATCATGCGCCAAACCGGACAGCCGCATGCGAACGCCCAGCAAAATGATGTGACGCTCAGGGAAGAGCGTCTGAGATTGTTGAATGACCCAGATAATATCACCGGGCTCGCAAATTGGCTGCGACAGATGACAAGCCTAGAAGAGTTATCTATCCAGACTTATTGGTTACTGAATGGTTCCTACACCGCTGCTACTGCTGTTGCTGGCCGCGAAGCCTTGTTTAGATCTCTTGTGGAAAGCGCACCACTTCCAAATCTACGTAATTTTACCTTACTGGGTGCGGACATCGAAAGTGGCGTGCTCCTGACACTTCTGAGAAACAGTCCACGCCTGAAGTCACTCAACATGCGAGAAGTGACCCTAGCGGCATCGAATGGCCAAAGCTGGAGGACAGTGTTTGCCCATATAACCTCACATGGCGCGGAATTGACCCATGTCTACTTAGACAATCTCTTCGAGAAGACTGAGCAGCGACGCAGGTACGTCACTTGTTTTACCCCGGGTACCGAGCCCGGGTACAGCATCAGCAGCGGTGAAGATGGAACTGCTCGGTTGCGAAGACTGGGACTAGCAGATTACTGGGACTTTCGCAGACCAGGCGCAAACGGCTGGAATGCATTCGAGCTTCACAGGCGAGAGGACGTTCTAAGAGGCATCGAATACCTGCTCAACCCACAATATATTATGGGATCGGTGCAGAACTCGATGTGGATGGAACAACTAAGGCGCAATCACGGTCCTCTTGGAAATTGTTGACCCCTTGAAAAGTAAGTAAACCTGACTCATAAGGAAAACACGTCGTTTCTATAGTTAGCTGACCTGACGACTAGGCTCTCGTCGAAGGAAACATTTCAAGGTCTAGGACATAAGGGTGTCGCAACCACCGTAGCCTAGCACGCGGGTAACAGAAAAGGTGTTGCGCCTACTTTAGAAACTACTGCCTCTTGCCTAGGTCTTAGCTAGCAATACGTACCTAAATTCTAAAAGTAAACACCTCTAACTGCACTAGAGCTCTCTGCAGTTACAGAATACAAGTCCCTAAGAGCATCTTGCCTACGCTCTGGTATTGTAGGTAGGGAATTTAAGCTTACAAGATTTGTTAGAAAGTGCGACACTTTTTCTGTTATTGCACCCAGGTGCTAGGCTACGGTGGCAGGCCTGCTGCATCGGCCGTTGAGACACCCCCCCAAGACCTTCTTTTTCACATGTTCTTCGATCCTTCCATCTCACAGTCCTGTAATTTCTGGATCTGACCGCGGTATAGTCCCGTACGTGTCCGGCAGGTCAGGGTCCTTCAATTCTTCAATCCCCCAGTCCTTCGATCGCTGTTTGGACTTTACAGTTTACTACCGAGCGAAGAACCTCGTCACTCCGAAGTTGACATATGATGGCGTATTTGAGCTGAAAGAATGCACTTATCATTGGTACATGGTCATCCTGTTTCTGTCCTAAGTGTGCAAGGCTACCCACGCGACACATCGAGCGCACACAGGCATGATGTTCCTCGAGGCAGTTCTCCCTGAGGAGGAGCTCCACCTTTTGCCTTATGCTGATGTGACAATGCTGGCGACGGTTGATAGCCACGAGCGCACTGAGGTGGAACGGCGAGCTCTTGTGAACAAGGAAGGTTGGCGAGTGGAAAGCATCACGGCGTTCAGGAACGTTAACTAATTATAAGTTAGTTATCTATGAGTTTCTCTGTCTTTGGCCTTCATTCGTCCTCTTTCAAGGCACCAATTCGTTTCTAGTTGTGTCCCGACCGGGGGTGTGTTCGGACACCGAGAAAATCACAGCGTAGATATTACTGGCTGAAGAAATTAACTGGCAGGCTTCATCGGCTTTCGGTAGTCACTAGCGCGATCGCTAAGATTTTTGTTCCCAAATTTGCTGCGGCCGAACCGGTGGGCAGCAAGGCATATATTGAATCTACGGACACGACCCATCCTATTGGCGTGTCGTGGTCAATATCGAGCCAAATCCCGGATACACCGAGTAGATACCGTGGGGTAGTTCGAGAGGGATGTTAGAACGAACTTATACCCAGCCACATTTGGCCAATAAGGATCTGGTGTTTCTATATACGGTCAAAGCGTTCGTATACGCCGCATACCCCTTATTGCAGCCTCAGACAAGCAACAGAGTCATGCACACTGACAATGTCATATGGAGCATAAAGGCAACCCTATTTTCCTGTGACCCTGTGTCGATCGCAAGGCCATTTGACCCCTGTCATTGTCTTGATCTATAGATTATAGATGCTACGTCTCGCCCTAGGTCGATCCAAGCGCATAGGGCCCCGTACTCACCTTCAAGATGGCCTCCATGTTTGGACAGATGCCAGAATTGGAGACTATTCGTATTCATACCCCAGAGCAAAGATCTCTCCTAGGCGTCTCATCCACTTTAACTCTCTGCGCGGGGCTAACCACAGTCCTTCGCGTATACTCGAGGAAGCTGAGGAAGAAAAAGTTGCGCGCCGATGACTGGTTTTGCTTCGTGGCCATGGTACGTTTTATAGGATACAATTTTGTCCCAGAACTTTCTTTAAATAATTTCCAGATACTGGCCGTCGCCACTTTAGTGATCCAGTGGATCATGGTGTTTAACGGGGCGGCGGGCCTCGATCTGCACACCGCTGGAAGGAAACGGTTTATACTTTGGACGCGGGTATATACATCCCTCCTACTCCCTGATCGTGCAACTCTTGTCATGTACTAATCCGTGGACAGCTACAAGTGATCACAACCTTTCTCTGGATAATGTCAGTATCTGCGCTGCAGATATCGATTCTCATGTTCTATGTCAGCACTTTCGGCATCTACAATACCTTGCGCCGCATTTTTTATGGCATGGTGGCCGTTGTCGTCGCCTGGCTGATCGCCACGAGTGGCACCTACCTCTTCAGATGTGACCCATTGCGAAAGGTCTGGAACCCATTCATACCTGGAAATTGCGACTTATGTGCACCTATCTGCACCAGTATTTTAGCAGTGCACATCGCATTGGACATTTTTATACTCGTCATACCGGTTCACAGAACATGGAAACTGCAGATGTCGCGCTCAAGCAAGGCGGTGTTAACATTCTTGCTCCTGTTAGGTCTTTTGTTAGTTGCACCCCAACCCACTGCCAAACGGCAAGCAAGTGGAAATCTCTAACCCTTCCATCTAGTGCCACCATGTGCGCTCTGATGCGCCTTCAATGCATCGTTAAGTTCTTCCCCCACAGCTCTGCCAACCTTTTCAATGCGGACTACTGGCGCGCCATCCTTCTCCAATTGAGCGAAGTCCCCGTCGGCATCATTTGTGCCTGTGTACCTACATTGCGGCCCGTCGCCCAGAAGATAGCGAGGTCGAAGCTCGCCACGACCTGCTCCTCGCTCATCCCGGCATCCTGGAGCTCACACACTCAACCTCCTGTTCCTGGTAAACCCGAATCCGATTTTGGGTACAAGTCATCTCCACGTATCGAAGCACAAGACTGTAGCAAATCAATATCATCGGAGGTAACGAGTGCCAATAGTCCATCCTCCGAGGCTAGATTTTGACTTTCACTGGATACCAGACCGGTCGGTCCAACCAATACGCGAATGCAAACAAGGGGTTGACTCTGAGGAACGGCTGATCGGTCAATTAAGCCAGTAAATTTTTCATATAGCGGGATTTAAACTTGAAACATGTGCGTA
Organism: Westerdykella sp. P71; assembly: GCA_019022765.1. Classification (NCBI taxonomy): domain Eukaryota; kingdom Fungi; phylum Ascomycota; class Dothideomycetes; order Pleosporales; family Sporormiaceae; genus Westerdykella; species Westerdykella sp. P71. The sequence goes on along the minus strand of JAFHBW010000038.1, from coordinate 4,443 downwards.
TTCGCAAAGGAGGGCACGGCGAGAAGATTATCGTTGAGTGTGCAGAGATATACTTCCCAAGCTTCGCACAGAGACCGAGGATGCTATCAGCCGCGAGAGTTGCCGTACTCAGCTAGGTTATTTCAACACATGGCTACCGACGATACCTGGAATCACAACGTCGGACGCACTGTATAGCAATGGGGAAGTTCAAGCTTTCATCCCGCTCCAGTTCCTATTAGCAGTAGAGTGGATAGCTTCTACTGTCCAATTCTTTCAGAGCACAATCTTCGTTAGTTGATATACAAAAAGGATAATCAAATTGTCACATACGACCATAGCACACGGAATCCAGCGCCTCTCGTTCGATCGACGCAACTTAAGCCGTGTAGCGCCCGTTGAGTAGTAGCGTGGGTGACCAGCTGCGAATAGCGTGGTGTTGTATGTTTTTTGCATCCTTTTAGGCTTCGCTTTTTGCTAACGGGAAGCGTTTTGGGTGGGTGGTGCACATTACAGAGGTATGGAATGGGTGACTAGGGAGCGTGAAAGTGCCAAAATATAACGACCTTTCAAACTTCCAACGACGAAGACCCGAGCTTGGAATCTTTACTCTTCCATCCAATGAGTCCATTGCAGAAAAGAGAAAAGCACCTAGGAGTGGCTTCAAAAGATTGAAACAGAGGGTTAAAAACAAGGCGAACGTCCTTCCAACCATAGCGCTATAGCTAGCTATGGTACAGACGTTGTGAGAGGCCCTGCGGAACCGTTATTGCAGTCCGACTGGTCCGCGTCCGGAGAGCCAAGGGCCACGCCTGAAGAGTTATAAGTTATTCTTCGCCAGTACCCCACTCTTCGCATAAAATTTTCTCTTCCTCCCCGTCACCGCGATAGAGAAACTCCTCCTGACCCGGCGGCAGCATAAAAGATGTCTCATTCTGCATACGACATTAGCACTCCTGACCGAATACAAAGGCCTTATCCGGTCTTACTACTGTCCAAAATATCCGGCAGTATCTAAGTCCCCCAACGAAAATTGTATATGGATTGCTCTGTATGGCCAGTTAGATCACCCGTTAGCAGATTCGGTGACTTTCTCACCTGATCCCTCTCAGGATCGTCTGGGGGCGGCAATATTCTCCAGATCCCGCTCTGTTGCAAGGTCCCAACCGCCCCTCCCAGAGTGAGGGAATTCCCTTCGAGCGCGCCGGCTCCCGCATAGAGGCAAGCAGACTTCTCTGATCCCCACCAGCTCGCGATGGCACATCGTCTAGTGCGATATATTTTGGATATAATCCACAGACTGGGGTCTTTGATGTCCGGATACTTTTCGCGGATCGGTGTGTAATTTGCTTTGGACCACTCAGAGAAAAGGGCCTTAGGGTTTTGAAGATAGCTAGAGTCCACGCTAGGCCCAGTCACGAGGCTTGCGCCGTAGTCCGTATGTTTTGTAAACTCCAGTTTGGTCTCGAACTTCACACCGGTGTTAGGTACGCTATTAAAGAGTTAAAATGGTAGGTATGCATCTGAATTCGACCAACCTACGTGATAGGCGCTTCTAGCCTCACTCGAGCGAAACTTACACCATTCAAGTAGACGGGACTCGACCACCCCCCTTGAGGTTTTTCTTTCGGCTTTGGAAGCTTCAGCGGTGTAAGAAAACTCTTTGGCGGAATGTTGTTCAGATCTGCAATGAGATTCCAATCACCAGCATCGTCAAAATATCCACAAACGCCGGGTCTAAGCACATTTGTTTGCTCAGGTGACCAAACACCGTAGAGTGACTTAACGGCTTTCATAGCCTTGGCGTATTCTATCCCATGCTTCATGATGGAAGTCGGGAGAGGTGAACAAATTGATGAGCGTGCCGAAACTATTACTCGATTTGAATGTGAATAGTATTCACAATCGTAGAAATTGCTTTGCTAAGAAGTAGTAAAGAATACCATGTTTGTCAGTTCGGGGGGGATATATAGGTGCTAGTTATAGTGAAGGCCTGGTACGATACGAAGTCTAGATCCGCATAGCTGACGCTCGCAGGGATGGTGGCATGTAGCAGCCGCTACCTCGACAACATTGGATGCAGCAAGGCATCTGTCCTCAGCTCCTTTCCTGAGTGGATGCATACAATTCCACATGTTGCGGTCAAGTCACTTCTGGTCGGCCCTATTGCATCAACACCCCACCACCCTAGTCTACCCTAGGGTAAAACAAAAGATCTAAGGACGCTTTCATAGGCACAAACAAGCTCTCAAGCCATTGAAAGTAACATGAACGTCGATCGGACGTACACAGTAACTAGCTCTGACGTGATTAGGTTTCTAGAAGGGATATTGCTTTGTCTAGAATAACAGACGTGCAAAGTTGCTCTTTGCTCTTCCGTTCCTGACGCGAAAAGAGTGTTACCCTGAGCTTGGGCGACTACTCTTCTGGCGACTTCCTCCAGAGTCCGATAGAAGCAAAACGTATGTAATCTCAACATAAACGGCTAGAGTGCAATAATTCGACGCCCACGGATACCTGGCGGTTATGATTTCCCCCAAGTTTAGAATGGGGTCAAATGCAACATTCACGAACAAGAAGGCGCGCGAATTCTGGGTCCAAAATGCTCAAACATTGCCCCAACATGCAACGTACACCTCTCGCGTCTGGGTCCGTACCGTATATCAGCTAATGGAGAGCAGCCCTTAATATCCACTGTATTTTCTTGCACAGTACGAGTGCGGCGTAGCTTTGTGGTTATTCGTGGGAGAGAGTTTTGCCAAGTTAGTGGTTGAACCCCGCGCGTGCTGCTGGTGGCGCAGTTCTTGGTTCCCCGTACCTCCGTGTCCTCGCGTCAGACGGATTGATGGATCCAGGTGTGAGCTCCAGCAGTGGACGAGCATCAAGCTTTCGAAAATACCAAACTCCAGACAAATTTCAATTCTACTTATAACATTGTTCGGGCTCCGGAGACTGATCGCTCAGTTACCTCATTCCCCTTCCCAGTAACGTATCAGGTCGATCGCGATCGGATGGCAATACTATCGCCCGCCCAGATGGCACATTGGAGCCCGACGTGGATTCTACTCTACAAATTATACTTACTTTCCACTATCTTGGGCGTTGCGGCTCAGTATGCTTTTCATCACGCCCCTGGTGTAGCTTTTGGGCTCACGCCTGACTACGGGTAAGTCCCTTCATTTCTCGCCATGGACTACTTATTTGTAACCTGTGTCGGTAGCATCGCCGCAATTCACCTCAACGATAGATATTCTGTCCCCATAGCTCGAATCCAAGGACCTCCGGCGTACCAGGCTTTCATGCGAACCAAGACGGACTCCGCCGCCCCGGAAAGCAGCACGTTATGTCCATGGCTGTCGCCTGGACTGGACATTGTTGAATCTGCGTTTGGCCTTGACGTTAACATCTGCCGCCATCCGGACGTGAATAGTGTAAAAGCCTTGTTAGTGGCTCTCAAGACAGCGGTGGAATCGTACCTTGGCTCGAATACCTGCTATGCCGGACTTAGCTTTGATCACGACCGAGGGGATTATCAGGAGATTGTTACTCAGCAGGCTCTCCAGGCTCTGGGAGTAATCCCACTCCGCGGCGTCCCCAAAGCCGCTGAGTGTGTGTTATTGGAACGCGAACCAAGAGATTATCCTGATTATGATGCCCCGGGTTACGTGTTCCCAGAGCCTCGGACGGTTCTTGCAGTGGACTACAGCCTCAAATGGTTCAATGTCGGACTTTATACCATTGATGAAATTGGGATTATACATCCAGCCGACAACACTATGGGAAGTCCAAAGATTGACGAGGAGAACCAGCTGGACGCACTTAAAGATACCCTAAAGCACCTTTTCACCAATCCACCACTGGATCTTGAACTTCCGAAAGATATCCATGAGCTATTAGTGTATGGTGACGACTCCAAGAATAAGGATGTCCACCGCCTACTCGAGACTTTTCTCGATAGGGGCTTAGTCCGAAATGCCAACGTCTCAACTTCAGTATTCGACGGCGTCACTTTCCGAGCCGAGACGGTGTATGATGATTTGAACCAGTTTCAATTCAATACAGAGGTGGTTCCACCAGCTTTTGGCTGCATTTGGCGATCCACGTTGTACCGCAAACGAGGCCATACAGAGCTATGATGGATGTTGGGGTACCCCTGAAAGTCCCTAGTAAAACTATCGACGTTTAATACTTGAGCATAACTCTAGCGGTACTTGAAACATAGTCATTCCTATATCCTGTATCCAATGTCCAATATCCCATATCCCATACCTATAATCCAATTCCCATTCTCAATCCGAACATGAGCCAATGTCCTCGCGCCCATACTGAGCACCAAAAAACCAAAAAACCAAAAAAAAAAAAAAAAAAAAAAAAAAAAAAAAAANNAAAAAAAAAAAAAAAAAAAAAAAAAAAAAAAAAAAAANAAAAAAAAAAAAAAAAAAAAACAAAAAAAAAAAAAAAAAA
>JAFHBW010000370.1:0-25829 GCA_019022765.1 Westerdykella sp. P71 | reverse complement strand
CCCCCCCCCCCCCCCCCCCGCCCCCCCCCCCCCGCCCCCGCGCCCCCCCACCCCCCCCCCCCCCCCCGCGCGCCCGNGCGACGTGCGGGCGCGCCTCGCTTCACAAAAAAGTTATCCCCACGTACCTTGGTGAGCTACAACTCAGGTATTTGAGACTGCGTGGGAGGAGAATGTCACTCGAACGAAAACGCAGGCGTGCGGAGCAAGAGAACGACGGACGATGCGCGCTGGGTTCAAGCACACGCAGAGCAGGTGGGAGATTGGAGGAGACGAGACCGTGTCAGAAGCAAGCGACTGGGGGGTTGCGAGAGAGGCGGCGGGTCGTCGGCCGGGGGGTTTTCTGGTGTTTTTCTGATTTTTTTTCTGTGGCTTTTGTTTTCTGATATGGAAGTTTCTCTCGAGGGAATCGAGAAGAAGCGGGTGGGGTTTGGCGATGAGCGGTGGGTGGGTGGTGGGAGGGAGAGAGTGGAAGGGCTTCAAGTAGAAAGCCCAAACGCCCGCCGCTGAAAGGTTTGTGGCACGTGTGGCCACGCTAGCCTCTTCGGGCGGGGGCGACCCCGGCCGGTGAAGAAAGGGCCTTCAGCGGTCAAAACAAGCGCAGCGACTGGAAGGGACAAGAGACGGTCGCCGATGCGAGAGCGATGGGAGGCGATTTTGGAGAAGTGCTTGTATCACCTTGCTCAATCCGGAAAGTTCCCTTCTTTTGGGTATTTTTGTCATTGTCGACCCAACAACGATGGTACAGCACCGTGCTTCCCGCTCCCTTGTTTGCTTTCTTAACTCTATAGTTCATTTACAACAAATAAGAATGGGTATCATTGAGCTGCATGCCTGACCAGAACCCTCCAGATGCATCAATACAACAGGACTTTCTTCGACACGTGATGCCTCTCCTTCACTCCTTCAGCCCATCGTCCCAACCCCCCTGCTGAAGCAAGAAGGCCTCAACTCGAGATTTACAGTCCTCCAGCCCCTTCCCTAACGCTTCATCCCATTGGCTTTCGACCAAGCCTACTTTATCCTTCAAATCTTCTGTCAGCCTTCTCTCCTCATCCTCTCTGATGGCCCTCGTCTCCCTATCCACACTCGCCCGATCTTCTCCTTGCAGCGCCCGCTGCGTCTCCAGCAACCGCGAACTCGCCGTCATGACCCCCGTCTTGACCTCGTGGAGCAAGCAGAGCAGATTAATCTGCGACTCAATGAACTGATACGCTGAGCGCCCCGCATGCGCAAGCACCGTGTACAAGTACTGTAGCGGAAACTCGTGATACGCAGGCGTCTCATCGTACTCCTGCGGTGGGATCACAATATCGAATCCCTCCAATCGCCGTGGCACCTGCTGCACGATATCCAGCAGCCCAGGCGCAATATCCCAGAATGCGGACAGCTGCGCTTCTACGCCTCTCGTGACATTCGCTTCGATCACGTTGAGGAAATCCTCGTATCTTTTGAGTATCTCCTTCTCAAAGACAACCTTCCGGTCCTGAGCATCCCGGGAGAAGAATTCGGTTGCTTCCTTTACTTTCTGGTCGTTTTTACTTTGCACGTAGGGGAGTACGATGATGTCTTTGTAGAGATCGTTACGCTCGTCTTCGAGCTCGAACATCTCTTTGTGTAGTTGTTCGCGCCACTCAAAGAGCCACTTCAGCAAGGTGAGCATCTCGAGAAGTTCCGGTTGTTCGTCGCCTTCTTCTTGCGTCTGGTTCGGATTGATTTCCTGCGCATCGCTTGATAGTCTCCCTTTCATATGCTCGATGGACGCGGACACTTTGGTAATACGCTCGCAGAACAGCGCATGGAGAGGGTTTGCGACCTCGGTCTGGAAAGTGTCAAAGATATTCTGAACGGCATCTTGGGCGGTTTTGTCTTCCCGCGCCTGGAAATCGGCTTCCGCCTGGGCCGCCTCCGCAAAAGTCATGACCCCATTCTGCACGTTTTCCTGGATATTGTACCGGACTTGTGCTTTCCGGTCCGCTAACGCCGCGGCCTCTCGCTCTTTGCGCGTTTGGATCTTGCTGTTGAATCGCTCTTTTGTACTCTTCACCTCCTCCAAATCGGATAGGCTTCGCAAGTGATTTCGAATGGAGGCAAGGTCAGGATGACTATTATTAACAGCAGGATGATGTCGCGGATACGGCGGCGGAAGTGTCACCAACCTGGAAACATCCAGCTTGTGTGGATCTGGTGTCGGAGGTGCAGGGCTATGATAGTATCCTTGAGATTGAGTTGACGATGATTGTGCCTCCTCGTGCAGTCCGACCTTCTCGGGCGGATACTCGTTGGGTCCGTATGCGTGGGGATCCTTGGCTGCTGTTCGGTACGCTGGTGATGCTTGAGCATCCTCAGCCCACTGTAGTGACTCCCTTGCCTCCTTCACCAGTCCCATGTATTTTGACTCTCTCTTGCTTCTTTCTAGTCTTCTACTGCCGATACCCGAGGATGCTCCATCGTTGCTGGCTTCCCACCACCGACTTGCGGAACGGCCTCGTGAGTCCTCCTCGTCCGGTACCGTGCTCATCGCCATGCTAGGAATAGGGGAGAGGCAAGGCTGGAAGTTGTTGTTCCATGCTTGGTCGCGTCCTCGTTGGCTTGACGCACTAGATGGTGAGGCTGGCTCAGTGTGAGGAGTAAAGTTCGCGACAGACGACGCAGGACTAGCAGCAGTGGTGGGGACGGAGTGCGAGAAACGGGTGTCCGGTGACTCTCCCACAGTAGAGGCCTGAGACTTTCTACCGCTAGGGACAGATGCACTTTGGCCGCCGGGAGTAGTTGATCTACGTCCCGTGTTTCCATACGAGCGCCATAGATCTCTGGTTAGGTCGAGGATGTCGCCCGCCATGGCATCGAACGCCTGCGAGTATCTATCTCGGCGAAGTCTGGACTCAGCGACGATAAACTGGGCAAAGAGCTCCAGCCTTTCAGTGTCGGACTGGGCGGCAAGTTCTTTCTCGACGAATTCACGGTGGCGCTCGATCGATGCCTGAGCAAAACTATCGGAGTGTGCTGGCCTCGGTGTGCTGGCAGAAGACTCCTCGGGCCTCGAATCCGAGATATAGGACGTCTGAGAACTCGATCGATGGGCGGTTCCTGAGTCAATGGTCAGGTCCGCACCAAGATCGTCGCCGTAGTAGCGTAGTGGAGGAGTAGGAAGGGCTTTGGTAGGCAAGGGGACTGGAGCCTTTCGGGATTGACTGTTATAGAAAGTGTCCGTACCTGGCGAGAAAGGAGGTGTCGGTGCCGAAGCCCCAGATGGTAATCTTCTTGACGAGTCAATCATTCGCGGTGTCGAATGCGTGGACGTAGGGTCTTCTAACAACTGAGAGCTTCTTGGAGATCGGAAGCCGCCGCTGCGTGGAGTGCTTTTGGTAACAGCACCACGGCGATGCAATGAGCCATCGGGAGTTCCTATAACCAGGTCTGCGGGTTTTGCGGACGCAGCTTCCAAATCCTGCGCCCAGGGATTGTTGCTGGGCTCGGTACGCTCACGGGCTGCACGACTCTCGCTGCGGCGCTCGCGAATGCCACGGGCGCTGGACTCCCGCTTGCCAGGAGCCCGGTACAGGGTACTATTGGAGTGTGACGTCGATGCGGTAGGACCCGACGAAACAGAAGCATCCTCGTTTTCCTGCAATTGAGGAGGGCGCGTCCGAGCGAGGATTACCTGCGGGCTGGTATCAATAGACAATCCACGTCCAGCTGGCGATCGTGATCGAGTTCGTGCTTGCTCCTCTTGCCATCCTATCGGAGTTGGGGGTATTGGGGTCAGCACACTCTGGCCCGGTCTGCGAGTGGGGGGTGCAGAGGGCGCTGGGGGTTCAGCACTCCGGCTAGAGGAAGGCTCAAAACCACGAGGTCCTAAGCTTTGGGATCTTGAGCCGCTTGGGGGAGGCCCAGGGGGAGGGGGAGGAAGAGGTATGCTGCGATCCCACGCGCCTTGGATGGGTGTGGGTGACTGCTCAATCGGCGTCCTGGTCTCAGCAATACCAGCCGATACCGCGCGACGCGAAGCTGGGGGCCTAGTGATGGGTGACTCAGGAAATGTATTCGAGAAAAATCTGCACATTTGGGTCAATCATTGATCATAATTTCTTAATGTCCATGTACTCACCCCTGATTCGCCCTGTTCGGGGGTATTCCAGGAGACACTGGAGCACGGGAAAGGGCTTCGGAAGTGCTGATGCGTAATGACTCGATGTTGCTCGGACCTGGACTACTAGCTTCCGAGTTTCTGTTTCTAAACGCAGATAAACTGAATTTCGAATGCGACTTGTCACGAGACGCGGACCGTTCGCCAGGACGAGGAGGCGGGGGAGGAAACTGCGGGTTAGAGGTGACACTCGTTGCACTCTGAGGAATCACCATCGATCCTGGGCGGCTACTTGTGAAGCTCGAGACGGGTCTGGATGGATTGTAATCGGACGGATGCGCACTCGTAGGTTGGTTCAGTGCATGTGGCAAAGCATGTCCTGATAGGTGGGGAGACGACGTGACAGCTTGCGATATGGTATGGGTTTGTGCTGGAGAGTACGGTGGTGGGGGAGAGGGCATGGAGGCTAGATTCACAACTCAGCAAGGGAGTCCATATTGGGCGAAGCATGTCTCAGCACGATGTAGACCATGATGCTTGCTCGTCCACGGAAAGGACAGGACGTTTTGAGACACTCAAGGACAAAAGAAATCCTAGTTAAGAGAGGTTGAGGTACCTTCCATGCCCGTTATTTCCAGCACACGTCCCGTGTTACTCGAGGTCTGGTTCATTGAATGGGGAACGTGGACCCCTCCGGTGGGCCCTTGACGTCCCCATTGTTGGGGATTATATGGAACCGAGGAGGGATTCCTCATCGCCATCGGAGAGGCGACTACTGGTGAAGCGGCATAGGTTGAAGGTGACGGAGCGTAGGGCGAGAATGGCAGACTTAATGAGATGGCAGAGGCGGGTGTCTGCAAGGTGGAGGGTCCAGGAGGCGGCGCAAGGGCGGTTGTGATAATGGGAGGTTGCACAGCAATGCGCCTGAGAGGCGATGTCTGCTGCGGCGAAGAATGCCCAGGCAGGCCAGGCGACGCTTGCGGATGGAGTGGTAGAGGAGGAGGAGGAGGAGGAGGTGGTGGAGGTGGTGGAGGCAGAGGAGAATGCGGCCCTGTGTAGTCGTGATCGCAAGAAGCCATGGCTCACGGACTGAACTGTGTATGGGATTTGATGGCTTGACGCCAACCGACTCCCAGCGGCTACGGTAACGAATCCAGAGTCACAGGGACGGGTGATGGAGAGGAGACGTGCAGGCCTAGCAGCCGTCTGTCACGCAGAGCGGGCCAGAAAAGCAACAACGACCGGGGCTGGTCGCGGATCCTTGCGCATGCTGTGCGCGCAGAGAACGATTTCTTTCAGAGATGATTCGGAGCCTGAAGGGGAGGTTGGAGCAGCCGTGGAGAGGAGGAGAGACGGCGTGGGCGCCTCGATTGGAGGATTCATGCCATGCGCGCTGCCCGCTGTCCGCCGCGACGTTGATCCGGGTTGGAGGTCGAAGGTCGGGACCACAGTAGAGAAAGGCACATAGCAGGGGCTCCAGCAAACCACAAGCTGCATCAAACCCATCTCATGGAGCCGGGGATGGCACAGAGATCCAGCATCTGCCAGCATCTGCCAGCGAATGGCCGGCGTGCGACGCTCTGTTCTGGCTGCACCTCTCAGCACATGGCAGCACAAGGTGCAGGGGGTCGGCGGCTAAGAATAATAAAGAAGGCCGTGGCACTGGCCTGACCTCAGTGACCTGCCACCACCGTAGCCCATCCTGTGCCGGACATGTCATGATGTCGGACCTCTCTCCTGGCCTTGGTGGAAGGAAGTTGGTTCCCAATCAGGGTTCGTCAGACGTCCCTCGTCTCCAAGACTGTCTCTTCCAGACACATCCGCATCTGGTTTGTAATCTACCACGCACATGAGAAAATCCCCGACCCCTTCATTCTCACACAAAATCACCCCATAGCTGTCTCCCCTTTAGATTGCCATACCCGTCACGAGACCCGGGGTTGAGTCTGGCCGTTAGAATACAGTGCTGTTGGTCTCGGGTGGTTGTACTCGCGGATATAGATTGGCAATGATAGCCTGCAGATACCCCACAATCACCGGGTAGAAACTAGGTACGGTACCTACTGTACACAGGACTGTGTATCCTGCGTAGGACATATATAAATAGAGCGACGGGCCGTTTTGGGTTGCAGATGTGGCTGGGTCAAGGATGGTGTTTCGCCTTTCGGTGTCTCTTCAATGTTGTCTCCTAGTGTGGTCGATTGTTCGCGACTTTGCGACCTCGCGACATGCAGTAGTGCGTGAACGATGGGCATTAGTGGCGAGCATTCTGATATATTTCCGGCACGATGAACGGCGACTCGGGGACTGCGAATTGTTGATATTGACAGAGGAATGACTTTGCTGGAGTTGGTGCGTTAGAAGGGGTTGATTCGTGATAGGGTAGGTTTTGGGCTATTTATTGAATCTATTGAGTTTCCCGGGTGTTGGTGCCCAGGTGTGCTACGAGCCGCATTGCGAAGGATGGCGGGGGTGCAAGATGGGATGGATGCCTGGGTGATGCTTGCAGGGGCGCAACATTGAACCTTGGAAGTGCGTGATGAGCGTGTCACGTGGGGTGGTCCCCCCACATGGTCTTCAAACGGCTCGTATATCCCCCTCTAGTCTACCCTGTGTGGAGTTGCCAAATGGATATCTCGATCACTTTGACCCTCTGCTGTCCGATAAACTGGTTCGTCATTCATTCGTTTTGAACATTGGTATCTGCATTGTACTGTACAACATCAATGCAACGCTCCCTGCTGCAAGAATAGCTCCCTCTGCTCGCCCGACCAATAACTGCTGCAAACCACTATGGAACGTCGAGATTCCGACGCGACAAGGTGCAACCCCCAGCCTGTTACCGCCGTCTCGTCCTCCTCCTCGTCCTCCTCTATTTTTGATATTTCTTGTGGAAGTCAATCACCTTCTGCACCTCCTGCTCGCTACCCATGAAGATGCCGCTCCGGTCGTGGATGTGCTCCGGCACAACCTCCAACATCCGCCGCATGTTGCTGTCGACTGCAAGACCACCGGCTGCACTCGCGTCAGTACCCGTGTTTACGCTGAAGGGAAAAAGGGCCGCCGGTCGTAAACTCACCATTTTCGAACACCATGGCCATGGGCGCGCACTCGTATAGAATGCGCAGCTTGCCCTTGGGGCTCTTCTTATCCGCGGGGTACGCAAAGATGCCTCCATAGAGCAGCGTGCGGTACGCATCGGCAACCATGGATCCGATATACCTGGCGCTGTACGGCTTGCCACCCTCCTCGGCGGGATACTTGAGGCTGTTGACGTACTCCTTGACGGGCTCCTCCCAGTACAAGCTGTTGCCCTCGTTGACCGAGTAGATGGCGCGCTTCTTGGGAATCCGCATGTTGGGATGCGTCAGGATGAACTCGCCGAACGAGTTATCCAGCGTGAAGCCGTTCACTGCGCCGCCCTTCATGGTGATGACCAACTGAGCCGAGGCGCCGTACATGGTGAAGCCCGAGGCGACCATCTCGGTGCCGGGCTTCAGCAGGTCCTCCTTTGTGCCGTTGGAGCCCTCTGCCAGCTTGTAGATTGCGAAGATGGTTCCGACCGAGACTCCGGCGTCCAAGTTGGACGAGCCGTCAATGGGGTCGCATGCGACGGCATATCGGGCGTGGGGGTATTGGTCGAAGACAATGACATCCTCCTCCTCTTCCGACACCAGTAACCGGACCCTTCCGGAGCCCTTCATGGCGCTGATGAAGAGGTCATTTCCGATCACGTCGAGCTTCTTCTGGTCGTCGCCTGTGGTGTTTGCGGAGCCGGCGAGGCCGGTCAACTATCCCGAGTCAGCTAACTGGTGGGGTGGTAGGAATGAATGGGCCAAGCTGCATACATTGATCAACGTCGCTCTCCGGATGTAGTATGAGATGCTCTTGAAGGCGAACTGAAGGCTATGGCAGAGGATTCTGTAAAGTGAACCGGTCAGCAACGGGCCATGCTTTGTGCAGACAAGATCACGTACGTGAAGTCTCCGGTGGCCTCCTTGTGCTTGGCCTGCTCCTCGGTGACGAATCTCGTCAGGGTGATGATGTCGGTGTTGATGGCCTCGTTGCCAACGACACCTCCATCTCCATTTCCATTGGAAGCCATTGCGAATGTTGTGTGGGATCTTGGGTGTCTTGGATGTCGTGTGAGGTCAGGTAGGGTGATGGCAGAGGGAGAATGCAACAGCAAAGGCACGAAAGGGTATCAAGTGGCTAGAGTCGGGCACGCGGAGGAGGGATCGGTATTTACGTCGCAGGTAGCTCTTAGCTCTGCTACGGGCTGGTTGGATACTGAAAGTCCTCGGCACAGGGCTTGGGCGTCACGAGGGCGGATTCGGACGCTGACGTCGAGAGCAGAAGGAAGGATGATGGGACCTGAAGAAGCTTTTGCGGGTGCGTAATAATACATAATTGCAGGCCCAAGTGGAGGCGTTGAGCCCCATTTTCCACGGGCACTTGGGTTGCCCGGGTCAGGCTTTGTTGCGGCTCGTGAAAGATGACGCTGAGGGGCAACATTCCGTGGGATGGCGGATCGCGGATGCTGGGATGCTGGGATGCTGGGATGCTAGGATGCGGCGGGGCGACCCCCTTCGGAAGCTGTTTGCCCGACTTCTTCCGGACCGCGGACGTAGCGAGAGGGAACTGCTCCAAAGGCTCATCAACAACGCTCCAGGAGAGATGCAGTTCGCAGAGCCGGCCGGGCGCCCAATAATGCGTTGGTTGTGAATACATATGAACATTCCCATGCCGGCCACGAGATCAGACCGGGAGCCACCTACTCCGTACAGCCTGCAGCATCCCTTACACAGTACTCTTCTTACCTTTACACCGGGCCTGGCTCGGCAGTCGTGGTGGGTTTCCGCATTGGAGCGGGTTGATGGAGCCTTTCTCCGCAGTTTTTGGTGGGTTCCTATGGGTTCCCATGTGTGGCTGCACCCAGAATTCGTACGGTGTACTGTGTAGAACGGTGATTAGGTGATGATGTAACGATCGAACTAGCATCAGAGAAAGGCTCTCTCTCAATTGAGTTCTGCGGATCTGTACCGTGTGCTGTATTCCTCTACAACTTATTTTATTGTTGGACGGGCGCAAAGTCTTCGGGTTGCGTCGGATGCGGGACTGAAAAGTAGGGCCCCCCTCGAATGGCTAGAGCCGTAAGTATCGTCTAATTTCACCTGCCAAGGATCCCCAAAATGGCCTAGCTGAACGGTTAACTCAACGTCGGCTGGCCCTGCACCTGGGCAGCTGCTATGTGAACCCGTCACGCTACTGTGATGGAACATCTCAGATGCACTAGGGCTAACGTTCGATCCAACTTTTCCGTCTATACTACATGCGCTATAAACATACACTCCTGCTCATGCAACCAACCCGTAGATGGAGAGAAAAACTACCACCCCCCGTCCCGAGGTCCAAACTCAAAAGCATACAGGAGAGTCCAACAGCGCAAAACGGACAAAGGTGGGAAAGAAACGGCTCATTTGCAACAAAGAAAAATCAACCTAGGAACTTTATTTAGGAAACCCAATGCCACATAAGTCTGTCACTCTCTCCAAGTCATCCATACTCCTCCGTGGTATCCTACACACTACTGAAACAGAAATCCTACTCTCCCTTGAGCTTGTCCTGCTTGACGGTGAATGCCATTTCGAGCAAGTCCTTCTCCTCCTTCTGGTGGACAGACTTGAGTCCAGTGGCCACAGATGCACTCGGGTTGCGGCCTGCGTACATCACGTGTCTCCGGTTGTGGTGCTCCGTCTGGTTCAGCAGTGTCTCGATCCTAGGCTGCGTGAAGCTCCAGGCCCCAGCATTCAAAGGCTCCTCCTGGCACCAGATGATGTTCTGCGCATTCGGGTACGAGTCGAGGTTTTCCTTCAGCTGCTGCCAGGGGAAGGGGTGGAGTTGCTCGATCCGCGTGATGGCCACATCCTTCAAATCGCGCGCCTGCCGCTCCTTGACAAGAGCGGCGTAGACCTGTCCAGTGCAGAGAATGACGCGCTTGATCTCGTCGTGAGAGCCAATCTCACCCGTCTCGTGCGCCGGGTCGGCCACAATCCACTGGAAGTGAGACTCGCCCGTGAACTCCTCAATGTTGGAGCGCGCCAGAGGGTGTCGCAGAAGAGACTTGGAGAAGAAGAGGACCAAAGGCTTGCGGAACTGGCGGTTCATCTGGCGGCGGAGAAGATGGAAGTAGTTGGACGGCTTCGTGCAGTACGCCACCTGCATGTTACAGTCCTGGTGCTGGCGATCAAGCTTCTCGGGCGACGGGAATACGCGGGGGTCTTCGTTGCAGAGCTGCAGATAACGCTCCATGCGACCAGAAGAATGTTCAGGGCCCTGTCCATCGTAACCGTGCGGCAAGCTCATGACCAGACCGCTCCGTTGAAGCCACTTGGTCTCACCGGAGGCGATGAACTGATCAATGATACACTGCGCATTGTTCGCGAAATCGCCAAACTGCGCTTCCCACATGACCAGAGCATTCGGAGAGGACAGGGAGTAACCGTATTCGAAGCCGAGACTAAGCATTCGTTAGCACAAAATCCACGAAAGGATACGACTTGGTAATCACTTACACTCCGAACTCGCTCAGCGAGGAATTGGAGATGGTGAAAGTGGCCTGGTCCTCGCTAAGGTGCTGCAGAGGCGTGTAGGTAGACTCGTTCTCCTGATCGTGAAGAACGGCATGGCGCTGCGAGAAGGTACCACGCTCCACATCTTGTCCGGAGACACGCACGTGGTGCTTCTCCATGCACAGCGATCCAAAGGCCAGGGCCTCAGCGGTCGCCATGTCGATGTTCTTGCCTTCAACGACGGTCTTAGTGCGGCCCGCGAGAATACGTTTCAGGTTCTTGTGAGCAGTGAATCCTTCGGGCGGATTACCAATCTTCTCGGCAATATGTTGGAGCGTTGGCACCTCAACCGCAGTGGGCAAGTGAGGCAACACCTCAGTTGCGAGTTCCTTGGGAGACTTGAAACCGTTCCATGCGGACGTCAGCCACTCCTTAGCGGTAGGCTGATAGTCCTTGCTCCGGTTGAAGCTCTCCTCGAGCATACCCCAGACCCAGGCCTTGTGCTCCTCAATATCCTCCTTCGTGAACGTCTTCTCTTCCAGGAGCTTCTTGATGTAGATGTCCAGAGTGGTGGGATGCTCGGCAATGCGCTTGTACATCAAAGGCTGCGTGAAGAAGGGCTGGTCAGTCTCGTTGTGCCCTTGCTTACGGTAGCACACCATATCAATGACAACATCCTTCTTGAACTCCGCCCTATAGTCAGCAGCAAGCTGGCATACAAAGTTGAAGGCCTCGACGTCATCACCATTGACGTGGAAAACTGGAGCATCGATGGCCTTGGCAAGATCAGAGCAGTAAGGGGTTGATCGAGCAAAGCGAGGGTCAGTAGTGAAACCAATCTGGTTGTTCACAATGAGATGGATGGTTCCTCCGGTATGGTAGCTGGGGAGCGAATGGAAGCCCATAGTCTCGTATACCACACCCTGCCCAGCAAAGGCAGCGTCACCGTGCAGCAACACACCCATGGCGGTGCGAGCCTCCTTCTCGTCATTGTTATAGTGGAGGATAGCTCGAGTCTTTCCCAGTACAACGGGATCTTCGGCCTCCAGATGGGACGGATTTGCAACCAAAGAGAGCTGTACGCGCTTCCCGGAAGGAGTAGGACGTTCGAAGTTCATACCCAAATGATATTTCACATCCCCCGATCCCTCATCGGAAGGATCAGCGGAACCGGCGAATTCGCTGAAAATCGATTCGTTCGGTTTCCGGACGACGTTGCTGAGTACATTGAGACGACCGCGATGGGGCATACCAATGACGATATCCTTGACACCATAGTCGACACTGCGATCGATGAGCGCCTTCATACCCGGGATCAAGGATTCACCACCCTCAAGACCGAAACGCTTGTCGTTGGGATACTTGGTAGCCAGGAAAGCCTCGAAATTCGTGCCCCAGATGAGACGGTCTAAAATGCGGCGTTTCTCGTCCACCGAGTACTTGTATGGTTGAGGAATCTCAATCCGCTCCCTGAGCCAATCACATTGTTCTCTGTCTGGAATGTGGATGTACTCAATTCCATAAGAGCCGCAATACAGGCGCTCGCAGGCGGCAATGATTTCCCGGAGAGTCATCTTGTCGCGCGTCTCGGTCTTGAATCGAGGAAGAATACCCGGCCCAAGGTTGAACTCCTGATCAAGATCCTTCTCGGTGAAGTTATAGTGCGACAATTCCAGCTCCTTGGGCCTGCTGTAGCCGAACTGTTCGGCTTCCGATCTGATGCCGAGCGGGTCGATCCTGGCCTTGTGGTGTCCTCGTGCTTGGTATGCGCGAACCAGGAGCTGGACTTTCAGATGGTTCAAAACATCGGACCCTGCACCTGCGCTCATGCCCAGTCCGGGCTTGAGATCCGGACCAAGTCCTCCGTGAGGCGCAGGAACTATCGTCGGAGGGGGTTGGAAAGCCTGAGAGACAGGCATCTCTCCGGATTCCATATTGCGGAAATAGACCTGCCATGAATAGTGTACGGATGTAGGGTCGCGTTTCCACTGCAAGTACATCTCATCGACGTAATTGGCGGTGTTCCCTTGCAAGAAGGAATCGTTGGGGTCCTGGGCAGAAGAGTTAGCTGCCATTCCCAAGCCGGATGTACGGGCGAATGGGACACTCACCACCCCCTTGTTGGTGTCCTCCGCGGCCAGAGCATAAGTCCGGCGTTGTGATGCTACAGCAAGAGGCCTTCGGCTAGCGGTGAGAGCTGTCCTCGCAGGTGAGGCGGCGATGGAGGAGAGGCTTGCTTTCGAGGAGCAGCTGCCGAGCTGCCCAGCGCATTTCCGAATGCTGGCGCGCAACATTGTGAAACTGAAGAACTGACAGACTAGTACAAAACGATGGGTGACATTGAAGTCGCTCAAGAATAGCGGCAGGAAGGCGAGGCAGATGGCTCTGCAGGGAAAATTGTTGTCAAGGAGAAAGACAGGAAGAGGCAAAGAGACTAGAGAGTCAGGATGCGGTCACTGGCTGGCAACTTGCGCTGGGCCGGCTTGTCGGCAATAACCGCGCTAGAGCCGCTCTGGCTAGAGCCTTACTTAAGCGGCTCTAGAAATGCCGCACCTCGCACCCTTTCCTGTGTTGTATCCAAGATTGCCGCAGCGCGAGTTGCGGGGTGACAATGTGTTGCGGTGTTTTCAGCATCACTGATGCTTCTGCTCGAAGGCTTGTTACTGTTCTCGGCCGGCGCAGCTTGTGTGAGCAGCTGAGAGTTCCAAGGCTGCCGCTGGGGTTCAATGGAAAGGGTCCAAGATTGGACTAGGGTCTCTTGGCGATCTGCCGTTATGTAACAGTGGGGCCCTTCTGATTGGTCTGCCTCGCTCTTAGTAACATCTTCGCTGCACAATGACGGCGCCCAGAACCGACGACATTCTTGACGGACCAACGGCTTTCAACGAGCGACCGACTTTCATCACGCCCTCCTCGCCTGGCAGCATGGCTTCAGTCCCTGCGAAGTTCAACAAGCAGGATGGCATGCTCAGGCTGGTCGCAGAGGGTGCCCGCACGGTGGCCTGGACGCCTGTACCCGCATCCACTCCGCAGGTGAACATCTCCATACCAGACATCACTAGTATGCATCGTCACTTCCGCCTGGTGGGCAATGGGAGCTGGTGGCTAATGATCCTTAGATCTGCAGCAGACGCCGGCCACCTCGGCCAAAGCCTCGATCAGGATTACCGCAAAAGAGAACTACACCTTCACCTTTAGTTCCAACAACGCTCGCGAGGATCAACAGCGCGTAACCAGCACCTTGAGGCAATGGATTGAGGCGGCCAAATCATTGCAGACCGCTGCAAGCCCGGCGACACCAGTGGCCAATGTAGACAATGGTGGGGCGCAATCGGGGGCAATGGCCATGGCCAAGGCAGTTGCGGGCGCTGCGGCAGGCCCCAGGTTGGAAGAGGACACGTACGATGACGCGAAGCTGTTGAGGGATGTGGAACTTCAGAGGTCGTTGCTCAATTCCAGCCCTGCGCTCCGCCAACGATTCGATCAGGCCGTCCGAGACAAACCAGACACCATCACTATCGCCCAACTCGCTACCCAGTTCTGGGGGACGCGAGTACATTTATTACGGTCTCACGCTGCAGAGAAAGCCCAAGGGCCTGGGACCTACAACGTACTGTCCGTGGTTAAGCCACAACACGTGGATGGTGCCATCAAGCTTAACATGACTAAAGAGCAGATTCAGCTTATCTTCGCCCAGCACCCCCTTGTCAAGCGTGTATACAATGAAAATGTACCCCAGATCAATGAAGGCGAATTCTGGTCGAGGTTCTTCTATAGCCGTCTGATCAAAAAGCTGAGGGGCGAGAAGATCACGGATACCGACAACTTGGATCCAAAGCTTGACAAGTATCTCGACTTCGACGATGAGGATGCGCAGGCACGCCAGTTGACCATGCCCATTGTGCCGCGCATCATCGACATTGCCGGTAACGAGCAGAATCACAGCCAAAGGCAGGGCAACAAGCCTGATTGGACGATGCAACCCAATTCATATGATAAGGTCCCTATTCTGCGCACTCTCAACCGCATGAGCGAGAAGATGATGGCTGATGTTCCGCCATCCGATGTTAATAAGCATGCTCCAGCCGGCGTGGACGAGGAGACGTACAAGGAACTTCAGCTTCGAGACTTGCAACGATATGAAGACGACAACAGAGTAGTCCTGAAGATAAGAGACCAAAGTCAACTGTTCGCCGCTGAACAGGGCTTGCATACATCCAGTAGCGCGGCGTTCTATGCCAAACGTACACCAGGGGAGGTCTTGGCCACCCTCAATCGCGACATGGGACGGATCATGGCCGCACGAAATAACGCTTCAGGCGCCAATTTAGAGGCAGTCATCGGGGTCGAGGACGACAGTAGCAGCGAAGATGAAGCTACGCCCAAGAAAGTAGTCCGGATCGGGGCAAAGTCTACACGATCTGCTGCCACATCGCAAATCATCAAAGCAATCAAGCAACGGCACTTGCACAACGACGACTATCTTGCTTTTCACACAGCAGGGTCGGGTGAGCAGGCAGCCAAGTATGGGTTGTCTCAATCGCTCTTCGACTCGCTGGCCATGACGCATAATACCACTGTAGAATTCTTACACTACTTCTGGAGCGTCTATCTCTCAGGCGATCCCGACCGTGCTGGCGAGGTAGGAAGGCTTATTGAAACTTTGGATAAATCCCTTGACCGAATCAAGGCGATAGCAGATGATGCAGAAAGTCAGCGTTCCGCCAAAATCGAACTTTTAACAAAGGAGAATGAAGCATATGCAAAGCGAACGGGGAAGAGACGGAGGTTCGATCCGAACAAGGTTGAAGGAGGTGCTCAGGCAGTTAACAAGATGGTAAGCCCCCTGAGGCGGGCGATTCGGTCCGCAAAGGAGCAGTTCGAGAAAGCCCTTCATGAGCAAATGGCACGGGCCGCCACCTCGGCAAGTAGGGCGAGCGAAGCAGTCAGCCATTAAGATGAACTAGACAGTGATATCACGTATCGCGTATTGCATAGCGACGGCGTTCGGGTTGGTTTGACTTGGAAAATTTTTCTTCGGCGGCAATACCCAACACACTCTATTTATATGTTGGGTGGTGCGGGTTGCCAGGATACATTGGCAGAGGTGGTTCGCCCGTTTACAGGCAAACAACCAAATCAACCATATACTGATTGATTGATAGGGACCTGATGTGATGGAATAAATCATACGTAACCAATCTCGCAACATTCTCAGGATGCGAAGTCAGACATGCGTAGTTGCCCACACAACAACTCACTCAAGCTGTTTGCATATGGTGAACTCCTTTAACTTACTCAAAGTTGCCTTGGACGTGCCACCTCTCCATCGCCTCTGTCTCGGTAATTGGTCAGGCATCCCGACCCACTTTTCGGAAGCCTTTTGGGCGTCATCCTTCACCAGGCCCCGCATACAAACACATCATCCTCTCCCTCATATTTCAAGACACTGCGGTGGAGCTTCTGCCGAGACACGTAAATGAGAAAAGATGCATTTATCAATTACAAGAGCTATAGCACTTATGAAAACGGGTTTGACATCGACAACCAAATGAGCACCTCCTGCTGAATCCGGGATGGGCAATAAACCGAAAGGAACGCAGTAATCTTCATCGACTCGAACAAAACCACACAGGAGGGCCAATTCGAGACAACATATACGGAAATGGGAGCGACAACATCTACATTTGCTCCTTCAGTCCGATAGTCACCCAGAGACGCAAATGGACATCTACATGCGGATGGAGTCAATCGATAGTCTGATCTCCATTCCCTGACCGCGAGGTTGGATTTCGCTCCCAGGGTAGTCTAACTAGGGGGACGGCGCCATTGAGAGCGATCTCTAACCGTGTCATAATAGTGACTCGGAGTACCTAGCCAAGGTTAGCGGTTGCTTCAAGTACGGGCCATAATCGAACGGAAATCCAAATCCATCGTACCTCCATGGCTCTGAGAATGGGCACCTCCCTCTCTGTTGTCGCGATAGCGGAAGCTATGCCAAAGGAACCATCTGATGGCCCAATTTTCCTCTATCCATTCATCTTGCCTCACACGGGTCCTATAATGGGCCCTATCATAGAATAATCTGGCCCGGGGACTGGCCAGGTTGTAGATATTCAGGATTTCTTTGTGCTTTGCGGTTTCGGAAAGTTGATCCCAGCGGTAAGGTGGTCTGATCCTCGTGTCTGCCCTGGACAGATTGGTCAGGTTATCGGGATTTCTGCTCAGACGATCTCTTCCTCGTGCTGCTTCGTCCTAGTACCAAAGGTCAATTGCAACCCAACCATCGGGTAACAGCGATAACCCACCAGCATCATCCTATGATCAGCTTCAGATTGGATACCCAAACGCTGCCAAAGGACACGCTTCTTTTCGCTCTGAGCAAGAGGAAGAGCACTCATCTCAACGTCAATCCTAGGCTCCGAGGACGATGCTCTGCCAGAACTTTGCAACAACTGGGAGTCCGTCGACTGTTCAAGGACGTTATTGATTTCGAGCAAAGGCTTACCTCTCCCTTTTATTGTCTGCCCTCCCTATGGCACGTGTCCGTGAATAATACATCCCACTCCCAGAGGACCATGGTACCATGCCCACGGGGCTGGACTGGACCGACCTGCATACGCCTTGGGCTATGCGAATCTCCTGAAAATGGCCCTAATGGACCTATCGCGATATCTCGTTTCCGGTCGTTCACTTTCACATTGAGCTGACGTGGCTGTCACTCCAACCGCGATGTCAATACGCAGCTAGAAGACCTCACAAAGGAATTGAGGGACATCCACGCCGACTCGGTTCTCGGCGAGCTCGAAGAGGTGGTCACACTGACCTAGTCACCGGAGATCCCTGTTGCAACGGCGGAAGGCTATATTGGCAAGTGATTCGTCCCAAGTGCCGAAAGGCATACCGACACTTGCGACATGCGCTTGCTTCGGTTTCCTATTCGCCTCCTTGGACTCTGACAGTCCAATCAAGGACGGAGGTACTCGTTTATGCTCCCCAGAGAAAGGTTGGCATGAACATAATACCGGGCCGCTAGACGTAAGGGAGCGGACATCAGCGCCCGCCCTCCGGACGGTACGGACTCTTGGCCGTAGGTGCCTACAGTACTTAACTGAGGCGTTGCTGAAGAACGAGCATGTTTCTCAGTGATGGATGGAACTGAACTCCAGCAAATAGCCACTCAGTTGGTTTTTTAGCTTTCAGGGGAACAAAAGCATCCGGTATTTATTGTTGGTGGTGTTGCGCTGTCGCCTAACTCATTCTGGGGATGCATTACTTCCAGGCCTATGCTTTTTGCATTGTGGCATTATACGCGCTTACTGTGTAGAGCGGACGGCCGTCACGGCACCGCACTGTCCGAACACGCCAGGTTGGCGTCACCAATACTGGCAATCGAATTTCAACATTCAAGATAAGGGGCATAGAAAAAGGCAGACATCTTTCGTAATGCCATCCCGCATGGTCTCCGGACTAATCGCCAAAAGGAATGATCAGTGACCGGTGTGACCCCCATCTTATTGCCGTTCCCGTACCGGGCGGCTGGAAGCCGGGCTGTCGGCATACTCTATCACGGACGTCCTCCAGTTAAGCTGCATATCGGGCCGTGCCAACACGGAGACCTTGGTGAGCGTCGCATATGGGTCGGATGGAGGAGATCTGGGGCATGGGTTCTCTGATTAGAGATCCTTGCTTCACTTTCTGAACTTTATTAATGCCTTCTGCATTTTCTGGAACGCTCCCTCGGATACAAAGGGGCATGCGGCGGTCTACAATTGTAATTCCATGGCATACACCGGAAAGGTCCCGATATGCAGAACGCTCTATATACCTAGATTGGTGTTGAGAGGCCTATGGCGATTGTGTCACTCGAGGCTTCACCGACGGCCAGAGAATGGTGGTGTCCCGAACATGGTCCCTTGGCACAATGGTGCATATCCAACAACCAAGCGATCGCTTGTTGGCACCCCGGGGTTACCGATGAGAGATGGATCGGAGAAAATCCCAGTAACTGGGTTTGCGGATCGCTACCGAGGCCTCCGACTGTTGTTATTGATGGGAAGGAGGCTACCATGACAGACCCCTTCTTGCTCAGTACTCGGTGCCGCTGAGGCTGGTTGCGGTCATGTGCCAGATCGGAAGCGACAGTGATTTGATCGGCATTTGCTCCGTAAATCAGAAATATCGGTGCCAAGCTGGGGTGTAAAAAGAAAGTACCAGTTGCAGGGTGCGTCAGGAGGAGGCGCTCGCACATTGACGAATCGACCCAGTGTAACCCGTGCATCAAAAATAATGGCTATGTCCCCTGGGATTTGATGCTACACTACAACCGGAGGTGAAAGTTGTTTTCGGCATACGCTCGTGCAATATGCACGATAATGTCGCCGCTGCACGTGCAACGAATCTACATCCGGGCGATTCAAGGTGTCTGCAGGGAACTGGCACCGGAGACGTGGGCCAACAGATGGGGCATCGCTGCAGGATTGTGCCTGTCATACATTGCGTTCCGGCTGGTCGGTGCCTCCCGCGAATGCCAGGAGGACCATTCTGTCGCCGATCAAAATCAACGCCTACTGTATTGCATTTGCATTAGCTCGTGCAAAAGACATGTCCTCGCGGATGTAGGTGGCTGCGGGTCCCACTCCTCTGGGCAAGGAAACCCGAGCAAGCAGACTCGACGGGGGGCCTGACACTTCATGTTGTATTCTTTTTTTCCCCCTTTGCTTCGGATATTCAAGGCTTGCCCGGGTGGCTGCTTTGGATACCACTCCCATCTAGCCGTCATCTGCCTATCGTGAGGATATTGATGAGCCATTCGCGTAGATTACAGTGTACCTGCGTGCTTGACCGAGCATCCCGTGCATGTATCAGAGAAAGGAGTAAGAACGAGGGGCTACCCACTCACTGCATAGCAAGCTTGAAACGTCCACGTCGTACCAGAGACAAGCGGTGAGCGCCTTCCTACGTACTATGGCAAGCTACGATGCTTCGTACATGCCATAGCCAGATGTTCGGAAGGACCTGTTTCAAGCAGGGAGCAGCTGCTTTAATCCTAACGAAGGAACTCGATGGCCTGCTTCCCCTCCCACGCTCACTCCACCCGTGGATCAGAACCTGTTACAGCTATCATAGTCTAGAATTAGTCCTCACATAATTTTTTGCTGTTCACCGAAGCCAAACACATGACTTTTTCACAGTCTTGTGTTTCCGACGGGACGGAACGTACGAGCGGCAGAAGCCTTGCATACGACCACTATCCGACGACTTACGGGGCCGAATCGGCGAGACCGGCTTCTTCTCTTCGCCAAGGTAAGCTCGATTTCATGCACATCTTCTGGTGCTTTCTCTCAATAAACAAGTGAGCTTGGACATGACTATTGCCGCAGGATTCGGCAAGGAGAGTGTCCCGTGCTACAACAATATTAATGCGAAGCCAGTTCTTCAATCACCCCATTCAGAAGGCACTGGCGCTTACACTCCTATGGACCAGCTCCATCTTACTGAACAATCTATCCCATACAACGTCCCTGTTCACTTTCCATGCCGACCCAATGGGTTACCACTTGCGACCATCGCTGAGAGTGACTCTCACTCTACCGTACAACCACAAGCCTCTCACAGCGTCACGCGTGGGAACTCTGATGCCCAAATTCTCCGTAAAACCTTCTCAGCTACACATGGCCCTCTACTGCCCTGGACAGGAGACGATGACACGGGACAGAACAATCATGGGCGGCATGGGAATGGTCGGATCGTCAATCACACGGGCCCTAATGCAGAATCTACAGCGCAGTGCTCAGAAGACATGCCAATAAGAACGAAACCACGTTGCGGTGAGCTAGCGGAGAGTTCCAAAATGCCGGGAGTGGAAAATGATACCAAGGGCAAGGGATTGAAAGGACTTATACGAAGCATTCTGCAGAATGTCCGAAGCGTCTCGAGAGACAGCGAGTCATGTTCTTCGCTCGCGATCTCGCAACCGCCGGACATGCTTTTCAAGGGAAGAAGTCCGTTACTGAATAGAAGCCAAGATGGTTTCAATCTCTTTCCGGAAGACCTCTCAAAAGTAAGTGCAGACTCTCAACGCAGTTTGAGCACGTCCTCGGACAGCGAGTTGCATAGCAGGCGACATGCGCGTACAGAACGCAGCACGAGGCATGCGCATTCCGCTGTTCGGCATGAGGACGCCATTCAGGACGCGACAGAGCCGTCCGTGCGAGTCTCACAGTACATCTCTCTTCCTTTCGCCGACCGATATGGTTCATGGGGTTACATTGGTGCAGTTGATCACCGGGGTGGAGCCGATCCCTTGGTGGAATCGACATTTGATATTCCACCGCTAGATGAGAGTTACTCTAACCGTGTGAGGAATGTGAGCTCATCTGGCACCGCTTCCACACGTTACTCCGGGACAGTATTGGGTATCGATCTTGACCTCCAGAGTGACCCCAACGCGAACCAAAGCAAACCATGCCCGGCCTTTTGTGGAACACCCAGGCCCAAGTGCTCAGAAGAAGAGTTGCAATTGGCGAATCCTATTCTGAACACTGCTTTACCTCGCTCGATGATCTCTTATGCTCTTCCTGTCTTGCTGCCCCTTGCTGCAGCAATGGGCGTTGTGCAGCTCAATACTACGACACCTCATTTGTCATTCTACTCGCCTTCAGGCAATCTTATCCATGTGCAAGAAAGACCGGAGTCATCGTTCCGAGGAGCAAAATACGACCAAAGCAGCTTCACTGCCTCAGAGACTTCTGCAAGGCTCAGTATTATTCATGCCGCTCGGCCGCCTCACTCCTCCGTAGCCTTGCCAGCGGGCCTCAAACAAGGTCAGTCGAGCTATCACCATCAACAGCACTCGTCAGTTGTTTCCCAAACCGTTCACACAAGCAGCGCGATGAGTTGCAACGAACTTGACCATAGGAACAACTTCGCACCGCAGAGTGGATCCATGTCTTTTCGAGGTCTCTGCGACCAACCGAGACATCAGCACAACCAGACTCGTCCAACAGTCGACTTGAGAAGGCGTGTTGGTGTGGGCGCAGTAGCGTCCTGCACCCCGCTCCCGAAAGGCCGACTCCACAAAGGGAAAGCGAAGGATGAGAACGAATCTGCTGCGTACTTGAGCGGCAAGCACAACACGGCCAGTAGCAACAATAACACCGTCCGCAGCAATGGGAGCGGTGAACACCGCCGTAAGGTTCCTATCTTTCTCTCGAGGTCTTTTAAACGAAGCATATGTGGTCTAGGGTCCTTGGCTGGGCGAACATTTACCGTGTGTCCCCGTTTCTGTCGGGAAGCTCACACTGTGCCAGCGGCAGGCTCTCAACTCCTCCCAGCTGCAGATCCTGCCCATGTCCCTTGAAACTACCGGTCCTGTGCCGACGAGCCCTGCCACGATCATGCAGGCCTATCACCCGATGCTGTGGCGCATATACCTACCAGGATTGCTGGCCTAAAGTGGTAGTCGTGGCGCTGGATGAAGGAAGCTGAATGTCGATCAGTTGTACTGGATGGTCACTTGGTACCAAAATGGTTCGAGCATGCGTTGATTTGGTTTGGTCGGCACCTCCAAGCATGGCTACGTGTTTTTGTCAGCATCGCCAGGCAGCCCAGGCTTGCCACCTACTGCATGCATCTTGAGGTTATCAATACCTCTAGACCGGACAAACAGACATCAATCAAGGGTCAAATTGCCCACGATCTGGACTTTTGCCCGGAAAAGGTAGTGCGTCTTTACGCTTAATGTTTAGATGAGAAGAAAATACTCCGTATACATTGTCAAGAAGCACTGTGTTCTATCCCCATAGTACTCTGAGATGGTTCCCCTTTTCACAGTGCAATGCTTGTGCATATATCCTATCATCGTTATCTCACGAGACCACACCGTCAATGTGAATTAGTCATGGGATCAGTCATGGTAGATACGCCACAATACTCTTTGTTTGCGCTATTGGAAACAATATGCTCGGGCGGGAAAATGTGGAAATGGTGGTAAGCGCATCTATGGTACTCCGTACATTGATAGGTATTGCTTCAGCCGCCCGCGCCTCCCGCTCCTTCACTAAGTAATAGCTCAATTATATGCCTGATGGTGTCACGCTTCTGTCTCTCGCCAATGATCATGCATAAGGCTGTGGCCATGATAATTTGATACAAAATGCTCGACTCGAGCGGAGGCGTATCGAGTCTCTGTTCACTGCAATGACGCTGTTTTTCCACCTCATGGATGCCAAAGCTCATTTTCTTGTAAAGGCGGGTTTCAGTTGATCGACCTGAAGGCATCAACTCTTGTGTGAGACGAGCAACCGGCTCGTCGTAAATAGTTAGGGAGCCGGACTTTTGTACCGCAACCGAGGAGGTATATGTCGCGAGGAGGACTTCTCCACAATTTGCTTCTTTCTTCCCACTTTGCTTCCTAGCTCGTTTCTTCCCCTTGCATTCCATTTTGACTCTCATATCTCTACGATTCTTGTCTCCACCCCACTTCTCATCCAAATACTCATCATTCGAGTCGAAATCAGTCTTACTACTACCGTCATCTGTATCGAGTGTACTCCAGGTGCCAGAACCTCCTATGGAGGGTAGAATCGCGACCAACTTCAGGTGGTTAAACCGCAACAAGGTGCCGAATCTCCTGGTCTCCCTTACGGTGTTTGTGCCCTTCCAGCAGAACTCCACACCTTGGTAGTGAAAGTGGTATCGTCTGGTGTCTCGCGACAGTGGCGATGTCCAGTGTAAATGGATAGCATGTTCAGCATGGACAATTGTTGGTCCAATATTATTATTCTCAGGCAATGTATCAGGGTCCACCCCCTCACATATGCCTTTCCGTACCATTTTAACTCGTCGCACGTACTCTTTGCCACTCTCGCCCCATAACCGCCAATTTCGCACCTTGTAGCCTTTCAGCAACGTATCATCATTTTTCAGCCGCTTCCTATCGCCGCCGTTGCGCTTCCATGATACTACGCCTCGAGGGTCGAGGACTCCCGCTTCGGAGATCGACGCACCGAGTTGCAATTTCCAGGAGCGCCAGAAGGTGGTGCTGTGGATGAGGCAGGTTGGGGTTGAAGGAGTATGTTTTGTTAGCTCTTGGTGGTCAGAAGAAGGGGAGGAAGACGTGTAAAGAACCTGTGGTGGGGAATGGAAGGAGAGTTGGGGAGTATGCAGGAAGAAAGAGTGAACAGGATCGTTTGAATCATCTCCTTCTTCTTCGGCTCTGGTGGTGGCCGTGCCAGAAATATGCGCACAATTTGCCGTTTCTTCTTCCTTCCATGTGTCACGGGAAAGTTTCTGTTCCTGCAGTCTTTTCTTTTGTGCGCGCTTCTCCCTTTTGTCTCGGGGGGTTGGCTCCCCTAAACGGTCCTTGGAAGGGTTGGGGACAGGAGTGATAACCAAATGTTTCTCGCGCTTGTGATAAATATGGTAGGTCGTGGAGGAAACTCTAGTGGAAGCCATCCCGGCCTCGATGTCTGCATACATACATTTGGTATATAGGGGTAATTGTACAGCTCAATGGGAGGGACCGTATCTCACTTATTAGGGCTTTCACGAGAACAGGAGGTTGTGACATGCAACAAGTTATGTTCGATTTCGTGTTCGAGCCGATCTGCGAATCATAGCTGGGGAAATTGTCCCGTGCCAGGCTCAGGCTCGTGTTCAAAGGTGCTCAGCCTCAGCCTCGTCTTTTTTCGGAAGGTGGTCCCCCATCATCAATATTGTCCGCTTTGCCATCAAATGAGGAATATTTCGTTCTTGAGGAACGGAATTGGCAAGGCATACCAAAAGGCAACACCCACTTTTCAGATTTAGCCCTTGGTCTTTCTTAAAAATGACCTCTCTCGTGACACAATTGTCGAGATATGAGCGACCACGTTGAATACTGCAGGGTGACCGCGGAAGTCTGGCGATCTTTGACATGACCATTTTTCTAAGATGAAGAGCATTATGGCAAGCAATCATATTTACCTTGATTGGTATAGATATGAAATACTCCCAAATTTTTAGGTAAGCGAAGAAGTGCTCTGCAGCATCGTATTTGTGGACAATATACTGTGTAGAAGCCATGTAGAACGGTTTACCATATGGTTTAGAACTGCCTTTATTTGTCAGAACGTTAACACCAAAAAACAGCATCTAGGATCCGTGGATAAATCGAGATTCTCCATCACAAGGGCATTGTTCCAATCTGGGAAACATTGGAGGTCATTGGGCAAAGGGTATGCTGCTGAAAGTCGGCGCCCTATGCTCTTCCCCATGGCCCTGATTTGGTACCCCTTTGCAAATTCCAGGTCGAGAAATGAGCGAATATTGTCCACACCGTTTTCGACAGGGATGGGATACGAGATCAATGGCTCCGCTTGTCCACCAGGACTTCGATAAAGCACGGCTGGTGAGCTGGGTAGTCCCAAAATGCATAAATTATAGCCAATATAAAGTGATGTAGTGACAACAGTGACTGACGGAGCTGGACAGACCCGGAATATCAACGTACTGTAACTGTGTTCCATCGGTCATCCGGACACATCAGTCATCCGGACGCCCCACCAAAATCACGACGCGTCTTCCACTAAATTCGCGATGCCACCACAACACAGCGGCCAGCAGCTCTAGAAAGAGGGGAGACTAGATCTATCAAAGCAGGCAATTCAAACTAAGCAGGTATCAAGTTATCAGAAAGCTGTTCAGCTATATGACGTCCCTCGATCAACCCTACATGAACGCGTCAAGGGTGCCCTCCCTCGAGCCACGAGCAACGCCCAGAAACGAAAGCTTCACCAATTAGAGGAGCAGTCTCTAGTACAGTGGATACTAGAGCTCGACCGACGCGGATTTCCGCCACAGACAATCGACGTACGGCGGATGGCAGATCATCCACTAGCTGCGCGCGGCCAGATACCTCCCCCCCAGCCAGTTGGCAAATGCTGGGTTAATCAATTTATTAAGGCTCAGCCAGAGCTACAGACAAAGTGGAATCGTTGATTCCACTCACAGCGCGCTAGGTGCGAGGATCCAGAGGCAATTGACGCGCCTATCGTACGGCATCCTTGATGGAGACACCTACAATTTTAATAAGACTAGGTTTATAATAGGGGTTGCAGCAACGTTAAAAGTTGTTACAAGCTTAGATACAATAGGTTAGCGAGCAGTTATACAGCCAGGCAATCGCA
>JAFHBW010000369.1:0-25564 GCA_019022765.1 Westerdykella sp. P71 | reverse complement strand
CCCCCCCATAAAAATAACCCCAAATCGTAAGGTGAACCGCACCAAGAGAAGGAGATGCCGAGACCCATCAACCTTATACATTGAATTGACCATGGAAAGCTTCGTCGCCCCCATTAATGCCAAAGAAATGGAACCTTTACACCAATCATCGTCAGTCATTGAACCAAACAAAAGAAAGAAACAAACTTTTCAAGCATGGAACGTGGGAGGGTGGTTGCCATAAAGGTTCAAAAGCTCGTCGGGGATACCGGCGGATTTGGGTTGGAGGAAGGCGTACCAGTCTTCTACGTTTAGTGTCGTGGGCACTATCGGATTTCCTGGTCCGTTGCTGCTGCTGCTCCATGCGTCATCCGTCGCCGCGCCCTGCTGATTTTGCGCCATCATGTCGACTTGGTGAGCCCAAGCCTGCGGGTCGTTCTGATCGAAGCCAGGCATGGGCATGCCCGGATGCTGATTTCCCATGTTAGGTACGTTCTGCTGCATACCGGCGTTCTGCGAGTATTGCGGCCGTGACAACGCAGGGTCGACCAAGTTGTTATGGTGCTGTACCGGTGATATTTGAGGAAAGCTGACGTGTGTATCAGCCGGGAACAGTTGATCGGGTTGGAAGTTCTGCCACAGTTCCTGCGAAATGTTTGGTGAGTTTCTCGTAACTAAATACAGGTCAGGCGGGGTTCCGGGGTACGAGTACGACGGATTGAAGGGCGTCGTAGGCCGTGTGCCCGACCGCGAAGGACCCATGAAGGCATCGTTGTTCTGTCTTGTCATATGTGGTGAGCCTGCAGTCATCTGGGGCATGTGTTGTTGGGGCAACTCCCGAGAAGGCGTGACTGCTGGTGTCTGCGGTCTCGATCGTTCATATGATACTTGTTGTGCAGGTGTGGTGTTAGGGAACCCAAGATCCATTTCGTCAAACTTGCGTTTGTGTGGATCCTGCGCGGGCTTTTGCTGCGCTGGAGGTGGACCTGAAGGTTTATTACGCTGATGTCTTTTCCCTGCTGCCTTTTGAAGACGCTCTTCCAGGTGCTTGTTCCCTAGGATGGACTCAAACAGAGTGTGGACCATCTTTGCAACAAGCCAGACCTTGGAAACCTCTTTCAACGCGTCCATACAAATCTCGAGGCGCTGTTCAGTTGCCGCAACAATGGACTTGTTCGATGATCGCATCTGGTAAACGTGCATGATGAGTGCGGAAAACAGACTGTACACGATAAACGCAGGGGTGTACCGCAATTCGCCGTTATCTCGAAGTTTCTCAATGATGGAGGTAATCATGCCGGCTGCCTGGTACGCGATATTTCGGGACGGATACGCTGCTTCTTCGTAGCTATCAAGCCCGTTCTTGGGCGATCCAGCGGGTGGCATATGCGCTCGGTGAAGCAGACAGAGAGTGGTACTACGGCTGTGAGCAGACCACGCAGAACTGGGCAGATTTTACTTACTAGTAATTCGAATGCAACAGAGCAGCCCAAAAGTGGTGACGGTTCTTCTCCCACTGCACATCTGGCGGGCAGTTTTGCAACCAATCTGCGAGCGCCATGTCGCTGTGCGTCAAATCCAGGGCGTTGTTTCGCCTATACTTGGAGGCAACCGAGTACTGCTGCGAAAGAACCAATCCCATGATCTCCGTCAGCTTCACGTAATTGATAAAGAAGTTGACATGGACGGGATCTGGAGGATATTCAGCGGGGCGATCTGGTTCGTCCTCGATGAAATCCTCCGGCGAGATCATCTCCACATCGGAGTCGTTCGGGTTGATCGCCACAGGCCGTCCAAGGGCAACTGCAACTGAGCGATCACGGGAGAAGAGCGTCCACCATATCCTCTTCCAGAGTCTCTTGTCAGACTTGCTGAGCTGCGAACCTTCGACACTGTGGATGTCAGACGAATCTCAGCAGAACGGATCGCGTAACTTTACCTTCTGTGCATGCCGGATCCCTGCGCAATAACAATACCAACCCGACTCCAGTAGAAGACGTTCTTTGTGACGTCTACAACATTAGTGTCTACCTATACTTCCGGAGGGGGGAACATACCTTCAGGCCCTTCCCAGTACCATCCCATGAGAATCACCGACTGCACGATTGTCACTCGGTCATCTTCGTAGTTCGCATCGTACAGGGCCTTGGCTCGCTTGTAAAAGGTCATGGCTGCCGGCGTTGTAGAGCCATTGGCATCCATCAGCTGAGGATTCGTGCACACGCGGGACCCCGCCAGAAGAATGGCCTGAAGGAGGAGGAGCGATGGCGGATTTTTCTGGTCCCGATATTGGCGCATAAATCGACTGCGGTTGATGACAGGAACAACGGGGGCAACCCATTTGAAGAACGCTTCTACCAGTTCATCGCACAGTGACCGGGGCGGGAGTAGGAATGCTCCCCTCTTGTGCAGGATGTCGATCTCCAGGTTGTCCAAGTCGTTGGAGCGTGCCTTTGTGCCCCGCACATTCTCTGGAAGTGGGTAATGAACCACGTCCGTGTTACCATGCCGGTCGTGGACGAGAAGTGACAGGTTGGAAGACTCTCCCAGATAGGCCACACGACCTGCCTCCTTTATGGGCGCTCTTGCAAACTTGGGCTTCATGAACTGTACATAGGTTCCGTTATGTGACGCTTGCGCGGCCGCGTAGGCATTCGATACCGCCGTGGACGGAGTGCCATCCGGGGAGTTGTATACGGCGGTCTTGTCTCGAGTATCGGCGGCGGGAGTGCTGCTGGTGGCGGGCGAGGGGCCATCGGTTTGGCCGTCATCCTGCTGGCTTCATCACAGTCAGCTCCCGCAAGCAAAGGGCAATTACCATAGGTTCGCACCTGTTCTCTTCCTTTAACCTGGCTTGGGTCTTCTTTCGCTTTGGTGCGGGGATGCGGCATTCGATGGAGAAGGCGGTACAATTGGTGCATGGCACCCCGAGGCTCGCGGCATCGCAACGGACCTGGAAACGGTTACGCGGTGCTCGTCCACTGTCGTGGGTTCTTGTTTCGATTACTCACTTTGCGGGCATGGCAAGCTGGAGATGTGGTTAGCAGCGGTTTGATGAAGCTGGAGACCTCGGTGCCGAGGCACACTTGTCTGGATATTTATAAAGCTGCGACCACCGCACGTCGACACGCAGCAACAGAGACGTGAAGAGAGCAGATTACTTACTTTCGCAGGCTCTGCTGGCGCGCTGGCGCCTAAATGATGGGTGACCTTGTTGTTGGTTCGCCCTGTGTGCGGTCAGCGGAGGGTTTCCTGATGCGCGGAGGTAGACGGACGGAGCGGGATTCGTGTTGGGAGGTTGGGCGGCCAGCGGCGGCGGGGCCGGGGCGGGCGTCGCAGAGGAGGCCATGAAGCTGTGCTCCCCGCTCATTGTTGTTGCAGCGCCTGTCTGCTTGTCGAGGGTTGAGGGTCGCGGGTCGCGACGTTTGTATGGGACGCTGGCGTGTGCTCCAGGTCTCTGGTTGTGGTCGGCGGCGGGTTGGGATGCGGGCGACTGCCAAGAAACTAGTGGGACTTCCAACAAGGTTGAAAGCCGGTGATGATGGCCCTAAACAGTGCGTTCCCTCCGATGCAGTCGACTGCCATGGATGATTCAGCCACTCCACATCTCTATACGTCTACTAGGCACCAAGTGTAGGGAACCATCTCGGTCTCTAGGTGTGCGCTATGGATACTTTTTGCCATCTTTCGGGCTTTTCACGCACCCTCCGCACCTCCGTTCCGAACCCCCTTCTCCTTTGGCACAGCTGGGCCTTCCCCGGTCTCTCGCCGTAGCCTGAACGCTGCGAGTTTCACGTCTTTGTTTGGCGGCGAGATCCAGCTAAGGGCTGTTCCTCCCGCGACCAGCTCCGTGGTGATCTCCTCCTCTGTCGCAAATACATAGGCTTGGTGCTCGATGGGGTCAAGCACCACCTGCTCCAAATCCTGCACCTCCACCTCAAAGATCAGCTTCAGCCAGGCTTTCGAGCGTTCGCCCCAGCCGAACTCGGCAACCTTCCGAACGAATCTCGTTACCCGGAGCCCAGTCTCTTCTTTGACTTCCCGCGCGACTGCGTGGAGAATGGTTTCATCCGTGTCGTCCACTTTACCCCCTGGAATCTCCTAGACGGAAGTTGTCAGCATGTGCTATAACAGGAGCAATACAGTTTGACATGGCCGACTATCCGGCGGCTGCCTTATTTACCTACCCAGAAGTTTGGAAACGCCTTTTCCTCTTTGGCGCGTTGGACAAGGAGCATCTTCCCCTCGCTGTTGAAGATCACCGCTCCGCTGGCCAGCATGTGATATTGCGGGTGCCGCCTGAAGAATTCCTGGTCGGTGATCATGTACTCTTGCAGTGACTGGGGGTAGTCGAATGGGGGCACGCGAGCAGACATTCTGTATGGTTGGCAAAGAGAGGTTTGATGGGCCAAAAGGTGCTCTGCAGTGGTATACTAATAACGCAACCCGCCTGAGATGCTCAACTTGTAGTCCCACGTTTGGGTCGCTGCCTTACGCTGTCCAGTTTTCGCTGTGTTGGAGTCATCCAACTCATAACATGAGCTCGAGGGACCGCCTTGGCACTGTGCTTTGGCTGCATCGCTGCATCCCCAAGCCCTGGAGTGCAGTTTGCATGTGCATCAAACATAGTTTTCGGATTTGCCCCCCTTTACGTTCCCCGTGTCTCCAACTCTGCAGGCTGCAGCATGCAGGGTGGAATTAGAGGACCACCGTCCGGTTGGAGCACTCAAAAGTAAGTCACGTGAACTTACCTGATACGCATTGCATCGTATGCTTCCCCCTGCTTGCTACTCCTCAAATGATAGTATGACTTTTAGGAGTTATGCTTTACCGTACACTTAATGCTCGACCTGCTGACATGGATGAAAGTCACGTGCTTACGCGAATTCACCTGACGGAGCACTCTTGAACCAGGCTCATCCACCATGGTGAGAATGCTCTGCAGTATTGATAGAATAGAGTGAGTCAGAGATAATGCAGCAGGTCTAGTCACCTGTAGATTGTCCATTGTACCATTACACAATAAGAAACCAGAACAATGGGAACGCACCATGCAAAGTGAGTTATAGGAGATAGGACCACTCACACCTCGGGTACTGTTGTTCAATCGCTAACCATTTGAGCGGCTGCGATTCACCTAAACCCCTAGGCACGTCACACGAAACGTGCCCGGCATAATGGAAGCGCCCGCGCGTAGCTGAGCATACAACTTGCTGAGTAAAGTGTACATGGTAGGTGGCATCGCACTTCCTGTTGGCCAGAAAACCGCATGGCCCCGGCTTTGAGGAACAACAATGGAGCCAATGTCATTGTCTCAACCTGCGTTTGCAGCGGTCCTTCTTTCCCATTTTTTCAACGCCGGTCTGAGCCAGTAGCAATCGAAATCCATCAGCCATCCCATTAGATTCTAATGGTTGAATAACAACAATAACATGGTGGACTATTGTGATGCAACTACAATCGTCGTGTTATTGAGGGACGTCAATCGTTGAATAGTGGGGTGCATGATAATGTTGTGCAGGGGCGCGGGAACGCTAAATAAGCTTCGGCTAGGCAAAAGCTAAGCTTTACGCACAGTTCCTCCAGCAGCCGCGTCGATCTCAGAATACACGCGCTCGAAATCCCCACATCCAACCCCCAACCCGCTCGCATATCCCACCTCGCCGACACTCACATATACACCTTGCACCGAGCCTATCGCACTTCCAGAGTCGCACGACACTATGGCGACTCCAACCGCCATGGGTCGCCAATACAGGACCAGAGCGCGCGCGAGTCGCGGTATCCAGAGTGAACGCGTCTCCGCCCAAGCAGAGTGGTCCGACAGCCCCGCCATAGAAGACTTCAGCGACGACAGCGACGGTATGGTCCGCAAGATATCGCACTCCAAATCGATCCGGAAGAGGAAGATGCCTATGTTCTTCGAACAGCAAAGTGGTACCAGCCGGCCTTGGATGCACGGCGCACTTCCTGCGAAACCGCGAAACCCCGCGGAAGAACCCGCCACCCAACTCGCAACGCAAGAGGAGGTGACCAATCTGGAGGACGAGAGCAGTCTTATGGATCCCAGTCTTCTGTCCCTCGGTTCCCTCGACTCGTCGTCTCCTGCCCACGGCACTCGGCCGCCCTCCGCGATCAAGATCGGAGGAACACCTGCACACGAGTCATCGTTCCTTGTCCTGAAGAAGTTCAAGCGCAGAGCTCGGGAGCCCAGTCTTCTGGATGCAATTGACAAGTTGGCGTCACTGGACAAGACGGCCAACCAGGCTCAAGAACCGAGGAATCGTCGCCGTGGAACAAGCACGCCCTCAACAGGCTCTGCCGGGAAGAAGCGGAAGCTCTCATCCCCCGACATACAAGTCCCGCAATCATATTCTCCAACCCCCGGCCGCAGTGGAACAAACACACCATCTACAAGTTCTTCTGGGAAGAAGAGGAAGCTCTCGTCGCCCGACATCCAAGTTCCACAATCCTCTCCCCCAGTCGCCAGCCGCAGTGGAACAAGCACACCATCAGTAGCCTCTTCAAGCAAAAGGAGGAAGCTTTCACCACTCGTATCCCAAGATCCGCAATCCTCTTCCCCTCTCGTAGACGGCAGCGGAACAGCTACACCATCAAGGCACTCGCCTGCAAACAACGCCAGGCTCTCGTCACCCATCACACGCGATCCCGAGTCCTCCCCTCAAGGCACCCCAGTAAAGGCAGCGGGCCCAGAGAAGCGCGGAAGACTGAGGAGGGGAAGTCCTACTGGACCGCTGGCCGTCTCCACCACAAAGCTCCAAGCACTGCTTCCCAAGAGGCGGTTGCGACCTCAGAAACATGAGAAGTACAACGAGGACGACGATGAGTCGCAGGAATCGCAGCAATCGGATGACGAATGGGAAGTGCGCTCACCGATCAACAAGGCCAAGGAGGGCCGGCGGACGCGCGAAGCAACAGCGACAGAAGACACCTCCAGGGCGGCCGGACCGTCCGGAGGCAAGCCAGATCCCAAGTTAGCCAGCATAGCGAAGAAGTTCGAAGACGTGGATGCGTACGATATGGAGTTCGAGACCGTCGATGTGGGCGGAGGTAGTTCCAGCCCGTGGCGGTAATTACATTAGAGGCTATGCAGAAAGAGACAGTGAAGCGATGGGTTCATGACAAGCAGACTTTGGGGACGAGAGCACTGTCTTTGGGGAACACCACGGAAGTGTTGGGCTTCAGGACAGGTTGCGCCGTATGGATCATGGATCCTTGGTGCGACTGCGTAATGCGTAATGTCTAGCTTGCATAGAATAATGAAAGAGTCGAGTGTCCACATTTTTTGCTACTGTGATTGTGATGCTTCAGGAGCGAAGGCCAGGCCAGTCCTTCCGCTCTTTGATATCCACCCAGGAGACAGGAAAAGCCTCGTTCCATCGAAATCAATATTACGAGTTTACTTCCCGAACTGCAGTAGAGCATACAAAGACGCTCCGATAATCGCATTCTAAAACTACAACCATCCCGCGCAGTTAGAGGTGCACACTTTTACAATTAGGTTACACACAATTATGTAGGTCGCAGAAATTTCAAGTTGATGCAACACTTCTTCTGTTTCCTGCGTGGTGTTTATGTAGGTAGACGTGTGCAGCAGTTGCTGGGTAGCTCTCCCTCTACGGATCTCCATCCAAGCTCGCCGTGCTAGTCTAGCTAGCTCTAGGTACCCACCCCCGAACAGAATTTTACTGCCTAGCTAGCTTCCACAATCCAGCGCACCTTCCCTAATATCTCAGCATCCCCTTCCTGACTCCCCCCCAGAAGTTCAGTTGTCGGGGGAATGTGCAGTGTGCATATGTCCTCAATATAATATTTCAAAGCACAAGATTCTACATCAAACATCCGATATGGTCTAGTGGCTAGGATTTGCCGCTCTCAAGCAGAGTAGTTCGCTCTACAAAGCGCCGGCAAGGCCCGGGTTCGATTCCCGGTGTCGGAAATAGTCTTTTTGACTTCTTTTTTGGCCCTCTTTTTTGTAATGTTTGGTGGTTGTTGAAGGGGTGGGCGGGTGTGAAGGCGGTGGAGTTCGGCGCAATTTTTTGATGCGGGATATTGTGGAGAATGATAGGCGTAGGTTTTAGGTCTGCAATGTCCAGAGTGTATGGTGGACCTGACGACGTCGGACAAAGAAAAGAACTGGCTCTATACTCTCTCATCGTTGAACAAGCACCTCAAAACAGCCTTCCACAGCTGGCGGAAGAAGCTCCAGCGAGCCTTCAAGGACGACTTAGCCATCGCCAGCCCAGTTTTGTGCCCTGGCTCCAGCACGTACTGGAATAATATAGAGAAATTCACGAACCACACCCAAGTATTCCATCCGATGGATCTCTGCTGGTTGGAATGGAAGAGGAGAGGACGACTAGGAGGTGGTTGAGCCGAGTGAGCCTGACGCCACCTGGGGACACTCAACTGTATGTTTGGTAGATTGAGATCCCGAGTTGACTAGAGCCTTTTTCAAAAGCTCTACATTGACCTATGATGGTAGGGCATCGGGGCTTTTCTATCGCCCAAGCACCTATGAAATATCATAAGCTGAACTCTCTAACTTAGGCTGGGATAACAGACTCTGGGTATGATGTTCTAACGGACTTGTGATCGATAACTACAGTCAATCCTGCATGGTTAGAGGTATACACGTTTACATTTTGCTTACGCGTTATAGGTAGAACAAAGTAAGGAGACAATTCGTTTCTAGCACTGGAGTATGATAATATTCTAGTACAACATGTAAAGAAGAAGGCACGTGGATGGAATGTGTGGGACGGTTGCGGTGGGTACGCGAATATAGGCTGGTGGTAGAAAATCTCCGGGCGTAGCTGGCGAAAGGTAGGATTCAGCAAACTTGAACCAGTTTGGTGGAACTCCTACCCAGGATAAGAACTCCTAAAGCCCGTGGAAATGATAACGTCCACGTGGCCTACATGGATAT
This sequence comes from Westerdykella sp. P71, assembly GCA_019022765.1. NCBI lineage: Eukaryota > Fungi > Ascomycota > Dothideomycetes > Pleosporales > Sporormiaceae > Westerdykella > Westerdykella sp. P71. The sequence continues at coordinate 16,635 of JAFHBW010000369.1, read as the reverse complement.
TTACAACTACGTACGTATTCCCATACTGATCCCAGTTTTTCATTCCCACGATACGTGCTCACGAAGCCTATGAGCTAAAGTTGTCGGATCGGTACCTCTCGCCGTACCGCGGATACTTTCGGGGCCGCGGCCGAAGTCTACGCAACTCGCCAGTCTCCACTCCCCACGTTCTCGGCATGTTTTATTCCGCCTATGGCGGGGCACGATGCGGGTATGATCCCTGCTCCATACGGAGGGGCTGCTTTTCTTATAGACACTACATTGAGCTCTTCATGATTGTCAACTTGAGTGTCGCCCATCATTGAACTCAGAGGGCTCTACTTGGTGCTGAACTTTGATTTCGACAGTTGAGCGTCCAATTCCATCGAGTTATACAGAATCATCAGTGTCGGACCAAAGGGATCCAACTCAATTGTAGTTCAGCTTGACGGACAGCTTTTCCGAAAGATAGACTCGTGAGCTGAAGCTAAAAGAAATACAAATATCAGGGCAACGGAACCATGGTGACGATAACGGGCTTCGAGACGAGGGATGTGCGGTTTCCCGTAAGTTCTGGCATTGTCCATCTTTTCCCGTCTCAGTTCAACTCTGTTTGACTACATTGCGACATTCTCTCCTACGATATATATATCGAAATTTCATAAGTCATAAGCCAGAACTAAATAGGCCATTGTGTTAGAGACATATGCTAATCTGCGACATCATAGACCTCCCTCGACAAGACTGGATCGGATGCCATGAACGCGGCGGGAGATTACTCGTCGGCGTATTGTATCCTGAAAACGGATGGGGAGTGGGAGGGTCATGGGATGGTGAGTCAGGATCTTCTTTCTCTCTTTATGATCTCTTCGTCCATCTTCGTCATGCTTTCCGTTTTTATACCACGATTCTTTTCATCTTGCCATTCCGCTGAGCGCGTTTTGAGGAGAACGTGGTACCGTCCTTTTGAACTTCAATATTATTCAACTCTATATCGAGAGTGGAAGACCAAACGGAAGGATTGCACATGTCATATTTCACATGCTTTTGGGTCAGCTTTTGGACGATTATTATAAGCATTTCCCCGCTTTGTGTATCTTATTCTTGCTATCCCTTATATCTTCTTCTCTCCGTGCCCTTCTCCACATCTTCTTACTATACCCATTTAAACATTTCTCTGCTTCTCTGGTGTCTTCACTAACGCAACACTCTACTCCTACAGACCTTTACCATTGGGCGAGGAAATGACATTGTCTGCTACGCGATACCGTATCTGGCGGAACGCATCAAGGGCAAGACACTGGAGTCGTTGGTGGAGAACTGGGGCAAAACATGGAGGTATCTGGTCAATGATAGCCAGCTGCGATGGATTGGCAAGTCCTTCTCCTTCTCCTTCTTTTCAGTCAATGTTCCGAAGCGGAGCTGGCTCTTCAGGGCATCCTTGAGTCACTGTCTTCCCTCCGTTGCTATTCCCACCTAACATGCTCATCTCGTCAACACATCCCAGCATCCACATCCCCCCTTTTCCCTTTACCCATTCATCATCCCCCTTTCAACCAAGCTAACGCCCCCGTCCCAGGCCCCGAAAAGGGCGTCATCCACCTCGCCCTCGGCGCCGTCGTCAACGCCCTCTGGGACCTCTGGGCCAAAGTCCTCGGCAAGCCCGTCTGGCGCATCATCGCCGACATGACCCCCTCCGAGATCGTCAACCTGATCGACTTCCGCTATCTCACCGACTGTCTCACTCAGCAAGAAGCCCTGGCCATCCTCGAAAAAGCCGAGCAAGGCAAGAAAGAACGGCTGCAGGAGGCGCTGGAGAACCGCGCGGTGCCGGCATACACCACGAGTGCGGGGTGGTTGGGGTATGGCGAGGAGAAGATGAGGGGGTTGCTGCAGGAGACGCTGAGTCAGGGGTACAGGCATTTTAAGCTCAAGGTTGGTGGGGATGTGGAAGGGGATAAGAAGAGGTTGACGATCGCGAGGGAGGTGATTGGGTATGACAAGGGGAATGTGCTGATGGTGGATGCGAATCAGGTGTGGGATGTGGAGGAGGCGGTGAGGTATATGACGGAGTTGAAGGAGTTCAAGCCGTGGTTCATTGAGGAGCCGACGAGTCCTGATGATGGTATGTTGATGAGTTCCTATGACTGTCAACTTCGCGGGAGATTATGATGCTAACACATGCTAGTCCTTGGCCACAAGAAGATCAGAGATGCCCTGGCTCCTCTAAACATTGGCGTAGCCACGGGTGAGATGTGCCAGAACCGCGTTTTGTTCAAACAATTTCTATCCGCTTCGGCCCTCACGGTCGTTCAACCCGACGCTTGCCGCCTGGGAGGCCTCAACGAGGTCCTTGCCGTCCTCCTGCTCGCAGCCAAGTACAACGTCCCCGTCGTTCCCCACAGCGGCGGCGTGGGCTTGCCTGAATATACGCAGCACCTAAGTACGATTGATTATGTGGTTGTGAGTGGAAAGAAGAGCGTGCTAGAGTATGTCGACCATCTGCATGAGCATTTTGAGAGGCCGGCCAGGGTGGAAAAGGGGCATTATGTTACACCCACTGAGCCGGGCTATAGTGTGGAAATGAAGAGGGAGAGCATGGAGCAGTGGGCTTTCCCGGGGAAGCACGGAGTAAGTTGGTGGCGGAGTGAGGAAGCCAAAGTGATCTTGGAAGGGGAAAAGGTCTGAGCGATATCAGTTGTGGTGGAGCGGGTGAATGAAGCAAGCAAGAACGCTGATTATAGGAGTGATGCGGTACCGACGGACTTTAGAATCTAGCATAGCACAAGGGAAGGCATTGAACTTCCTCTTGAAAGCGTCTTGTAAGCCTTCAGCACGTCACTGAACCGTTCACCCAATTAAGTATGGCATGTTGGACTCCAATGAAAAGCAGTGTGCATGCACCGGGCCATTCAAAGTGCATGTAAAACATGGAGACTGGTCAAGTAGAAACTCGAGCTTGCGTCCTGGATAAACATTTTTACCTAGTCAATTAATCCCGTCATCACCAAGACCAAGGGCCGCCTTCTTGAGGCAAAGATCTGTTTGGAGCTGCTCGATCTTCTTCTTGCACCGCTGCTTATAGAGAATGTTGCCCGTCTGTTCAAGCTGCTCCTGCACCTTTGCAATCTCCTGCTCCAACTCGCGAACCACAGCCAGACCTTGTTCAAGATCGCTCAAGCAGAACTTGTTCAAGGCCTTCTTGAGCGGCAGCAGCCTCACCATCCACTTCCTGGTCATCGGGAGTCTCAACGTCCTCATCTTCTGACTCGTCTTCATTCGGAGTGGAGACCCCGTTGTTGTCTCCAAGCGCATGGGCAGCGACGTCGTGGGCGGTGATCGGCGTCTCTGCTTCCTCCTCAGCTTCACCCTCCCCGAACAGAGCGTCAACATCCTCTTCGTCTTCCATCAGGCCCGCTGCAAATCCTACTTGATGCCGCGCTTCTCCTGCTCGCTATAGTAGATTACCATCCGCCATAGCTTCTTGACCAATCCTTCTGCTTCCTCGTCAAGAGCCTGTCTCGTATTAGCACAACGGTTCTTCGAGATATCAACCTTGTGAGACTCACCACTTCCAAGTTATCCACCAGATCCTGTGGTTCACCCTTGTTCTTGAGATGATCCACAATGGCATCAACGAGCAAATCTTCCTGGATACCCATGATATCCAGCACCTTCTTCTCCGCCCACTTCTTAATGTCCGTGTCGATGCTCTTAGCAGGCAGATGCTCCCACGAGATCTTCCAAGCCCACAAGCCCTCCTTGTCGCTTGGGATCTCCCTTGCGAGCTGTTGCTGCGCTTCGACGATCTCCTCCGCGGTAAGATTGGCGCGCACCGAAGCATCAAAGCTGATCGGAATAAGAGTACGCTTCTTAGTCGTAGGTGTTTCCGCAATCTCTTCGTCTTCGAGCATGTTTTCGACCTCGGCGACGGTGCGGCGCGGTGCAGCAGCCTGTTCGATTTTCTTGGCTGCCGCTCCGAGGGAGAGTTTGAAGGGTTCGGCTTGACGACGGGCTCTTGATAGCTCCTCTGCCTGTTGCTCCAAGAACGAGTCGGCCAAGCCGCGGGCCTCTTCAGCCCTCTTCTGAGTTGCGGCCATCTCCCGCTGTTCCTGTGTGCGATCTTGGGCATCTTCCTTGGCCTCCCTCTCTCTGGCCTTCTCACGCTCACGAAGGTATTGGCTGTGATCCTTGTAGTAGATGTGATGCTTCTTCGAAGCCTCGTCATCATCGTCAAACTCTTCCAAGAATTTGGCCTGAGCTTCACGCGCCTTCTGCTTCTCAGCTTCCTCGTTCTTCATGCGATCAGAGGTCCGCTCCAACGATGTAGCGTTCCTGTTCTCGTGCTTCATCCACTGGCTCAACTTCTTCCTGTATAAATCGTCGAGCTCGTCGTCCTTCGCTTTCTGCCGACGGTGCTCTAGCTCTTCGTCACTGGCCGGGTCATCTTCGTCTTCCCGATTGATGTAGACACCGTTGTTCAAGGCTCCTCCATTGATGAAGTTGACGCCTGCCTGATAATCTCGTGGGAACTGTGAACCCTTGGGTCCACTGGGCGCTCCTTGGATACCGCGATCAGCTCTGGGTCCAAGCGGTACTCCATTAGCACCGTTTGCACCTCCAGGTCCCGTTGGCGCCGACGGCGGAGGCGAAGCACGCCTGCCATTCCGACGGCGCTCTTCAGCCTCCAGCTCTTCTTCCCTACGGAGACGTTCCTGATCGCGGCGGTTGGATCGGTCGCGGAAAGCAGCAATCTCGGCTGCCACAATTTCGCGCATCTCGGGAGGGATATCTGCAAGCTCGTCTTCGGCGGAAAAGGCGATGTTGACGACTTCGACGCCCTCTGCATCGTGCGCAGGCGCATCCTGCATGCTCACGTCTTCCATGTGGTCCATGGGAAGAGGGTGAGGCGGATTGAACAGACTCGCGAGCACTCCTTCAAGCGTTTGTCTCGCCTGATCAATACGGAACTGTGCAACGCTCTCATCGTCATTCCGGCGGGCCTTCCACTCCTCAGCATATTTGATAGACGCGTCGTCCACCATGACCAACAACTTCGTCTTCTCAATCTCAGCCTCCTCTCCCTCCTTCTTAGCCCCGGGTTCCTGGCGCTTCGTCGGCACTTCCACGTTCTTGAAGATCTCTGCCGCCGTCTCCAGACCCTGTGCATCTTCGTACTCTGCGAATCCGAAGGTCTGCGTCTTGTTGTTCGCATTTGTAGCTCGTATCCAGCGGACCAAGCCTCCCGCGCTGGCAAGGATTCGTTCCATTCCTTCGTCACCGCCGACGCCGGCCGGTATGTTTCCAACAAAGATCGTCCGGGCAATCTCCTCGCGGGTCGGGGGAAGAATCTGCTGCATCTCCCTGCCCCTCGGGCCATCGGCGTCCCGCATCATGGAATCCATTCCCAGGCCTCTACGCGATGGCATTCCTCCACCCTCTCTACGCCCACCGCCGCCCTCCGCGCCACCAGCGCGAGGTCTATCTGTAGTCCCCAACCTGATGACCGGCGCACTGAAGTTGATATTGGGCATGTTCGCTGGAGGTTGCCAGTTCGGGGGCAGGTTTCTTGGACCACCGAGGGGCGGAGCTTGCGCGGGAGTAGGCGAGGGTGATATACCAGGTGGTGCGGCGCCAGGAGGAACTGGTCGCGGTGTTAGCGATTGCCTGAGACATTGTCTCGATTTTTGCGATGAGATTGAAAACGTACCCATTCCTGGAGGAGGAGCCATTCCGGGGGGAGGCGCCATACCCGGAGGCGCGCCCATCCCCGGGGGTGGAGCTCCATAGCCTGGCGGCGGGTTGTATCCAGGAGCTGTTCTGTTAGTAGGCGTACATGAAAAGGTGAAGGTGCGTCTCTAACCACCGTAGTTATACATCACCAGGCCTCCTTCTTGGTCGTATTTCTAATGGGGTTGAGTGACGGATAGGTAATAGAGAAAAAAGAGTATCACGACGAGGGGTAGTGAACTCAGGTTGTATATAGATACAGGAAGGCAGGCGGGTCCCCGAAATTGGTGTACCTTCCGCCCGAAGATCAGCCGGCGAAATTCATGCGGCATCCACGTGACCGCGTCTAGGAATCCAACCTCACCTCGTCCCATTGCAACGTCCAGGACGCTCTTCCGGTGCCAATCATCCTGAGAGCCAGCCAACACCATGGGCTCTCGACAGCTCGGAGAGGCCCTCCTCCGCCCACCGCCGCTGCGAAGCCTGATTCTCCCTCAATCGTCCCGTCCGACCTGGCGATGCACTTCGCAAAGCGCTTCTCTCCCGCAGAGAGGTAGCAACTTCAGCACCTCCGCCATCAGCTACGCAGTGCAGCAGAAACGGGGACCCAGAACCCCTCAGGCAGCATCTCCTCAACCCCAACAACCACCTACCGGACAATCCCAACCCTCCTCCTCCACCTCCACCCCCTCAAAAGAGGACCTCTCCCGCGCCATCTCCGACCTCTTCCCCANACACCCNNCGCCCCTCCCACCCGCAAACCCCAACAATCCACCCCCTCCTCCGCCGCCTCCGCCGCCATCGACGCCCTCTTCGCCAACTCCGGCCTCCGCCGCGGCCGCACCATCTCCTCGTCCGACGAGTTCGGCGCCGCGGCCGCCGCAGCAGGAGGGAACCGCGGCCGCGCCGCCCCCTTCGGCGCCAACTTCTCGCGCCCCAACGCGGCCGTGCGCCCGCAGCTCCGCACGAACTGGGCGGAGATGAACACGCCGGATGCGCTGCCCATGAGCCAATCCGGTCTATCCGGGGGCGCTGGACTGGTGTCGACGACGGTGTCCGACAAGGACATTGTGTACCCCCGTCTAAACGCGTCGACGGGGCGGACGGTGGAGCTGGATCCGAGCCGTGGGAGGGATATCGTGCGGGGACTGAATATGCTGGGTGCGTTGGTTACGCGGAATAAGGTCAAGCATGATTTCAATCGGCAGCGGTTCCACGAGCGGCCGGGGTTGAAGAGGAAGAGGCTGAAGAGTGAGAGGTGGAGGGCGAGGTTTAAGAAGGAGTTTGATGCCGCGTGTAAGCGGGTGTCGGAGTTAACGAACAAGGGGTGGTAGGGGGCATTGATTTGAGGGTTATAGACGGTTTTGTTGGGGAGGGGGAAAAGGAAGGGGAGGGTTTTGGTATTAGAGTTGTAAAATTGCATTGTACAATACGAAAACCGTGGCATATACAGTATGTGCCGCTGCCGTACGAGTTTGGGCATAAAATCGATATGTACATTCCGCCATGCTCTTCGCCAATGCCATGTTGGAAAACACATCTATCTTCCCCGCAGAGTTCCAAAAGCCATCCGATATTCCTATATCCCTACCACCAACCCCCTATTCTCCTCTCCTCTCCTCTCCCATCAATCCTTCTTCCCAACCCCAACCCCATACCCACCTCCACCAACACCATACCCATACCCATACCCACTCCCCCCTCCATTCGCAGTCGGCAACCCATACCCCCCACCAAACCTCCCCCCTCCCCCACCCGCCCCAATCTTATCCCTAGCATACCTCCTCAACCTCCTCGGCAACTCGACGCCGCGAAAATACGCGACGCAAACCGCCGCGCTCGCCCCCGCAGACAGCAGGCAGTAGATGAGCGTGCTCGTATACACGTGCCCGCCGTAGCCGGACCAGCCGGGCGGCAGCGTGGTGCTGGGGTACCAGCGGACGGAGAACTGCAGCGGGAGGTCGTCGCCGATGGTGACGCGGGAGGTGCGGGCGTGGCTGGAGACGCTGTACGCGGCGGCGGCGTCGATGGTGCCGGGGGAGACGGACTTGGGGGCGGCGTGCACGAGGAGGTTAAGGTGGGTGGCGACGTGCAGGTGGGAGAGCTGGAGGGTTCCCGAGAGGGCGATGATGAGCGGGGTGTAGAGGGAGGATTGTGTTCCCAGGGCGCCTTGCTGGGTGGATTGGTCGGAGACTTTGTAGGCGGTTGTTGGGGAGCTGGGGAGGGGGCGGGAGGGGATGCGGCAGGTTAGGGGGGCGTCGTTGTGGATGTAGAATTCGAGGAGGTGGAAGAGGGGGTCCGGGATGGAGGTTAGGGTGCAGTTGAGCTCTGGGGGTTGGGGTGGTTAGCTGGGGAGGAGGGGAGAGGGGAGGGGTGGTACCTTTTTCTACGCCGAAGAAGAGCTCTAGCGGGCGGCCTGTTTCGCTACATACCGGGAAGGGTATGTACTGTAGTTGTCCATTGACTGTAATCTGTCTCCGGCGTCAATCTCAATCGTCCCTCGGAAGTCGGGTGTCGGCGAAGTTATAACGTACATGTTCACCCGTTTCTCTGTACAGCTCCACGTTAGCTATAATCCGGTCCAAGGAGACGTAAAACTAACATGGACCTGTTCAAGCAAGTCACAGGTATGCTTTCCCCAAACTTATACCCCTCCACGGGTACGGCTTGGAGTGGTTCCTGTCCGGAGAGCGCGTGCGCCAGAGAAACCCAGAACGAATAAAGCACAAACAACGGAAGCCATCCCGACGGCACTCGGGGCGCCATGAAAGCTAAAAACAAGGAAGGAGGAACGGAAGTAGCTCAATAGAATGCCAACATCGTGTGCCGGGTGAGTATTCTCGAAAGTTGTGAATGTGGCCAAGTGCTCTATCTGGGGTTATGTAAGACGGAAGGAGCTTGGACCATATGTTCATCACTTTCTGTATTGTTGGAACGTCACCACACGAATCACTTGCTCAACGCCTGGACCAAAGTTTGCGATGGAAATCGAGAAATTTCCTTCATATTTCCATCATAAAGTAAGAGATCCTTTTACTATGGGAAGTTCCCTTGCATACTACGTGGCTGTCATCGCTCGTAAAGTGTCTAGCACGCACCCTTCTAGGGTATAGCTCCATCTACAACTGAGCCTTCTTCTTGAAGGCGTTGATAAGACCGCTGGTGCTGGCATCATGGGCGGTAGACTCGCCGGGCTGGTCAAGCTCCGCGAGGATCTTCTTGGCCAAGACCTTGCCCAACTCGACGCCCCACTGGTCGAAGCTGTTGATGTTCCACACGGCACCCTCCGTGAAGGTGAGGTGCTCGTAGTAGACAATCAAGGCACCGAGGGTAGCCGGGGTAATCTTGTCGGCAAGGATGGAGGTGGTAGGCCTGTTGCCCAGGAACGTCTTGTGCGCTACGAGGTTCTCGGGAGCACCTTCCGCCTTCACCTCATCCGGTGTCTTGCCAACCATGAGTGCCTCAGCCTGGGCGAAGAAGTTGGATGCAAGCATCCTACGCAGGTTAGTAAATGTCTACGCAGCTCTTCATGGTATACTCACTTCTGATGCTTGTTCTTCTCGACCGGGTTGTGGCTCTGGGCAGCCAGGATGAAGTCGGTGGGGATGAGCTTGGTTCCCTGGTGGAGAAGCTGGTAGAATGAATGCTGTGCGTTCGTGGCGGGCTCGCCGAACAGGATAGGGCCGGTGGTGTATTTGACGTATTCTCCGCTGCGAGTAATGGCCTTGCCGTTGGACTCCATGGACAATTGCTGGAGGTAGGCGGGGAACCTGTGCAGGTACTGATCGAACCTGAGAAAGAGGAGTAAGCAGCGATCCTATCCACGGGGCGGCCACAACTTACGGAGAGACAAGATGCGTCTGAGCACCGAAGAAGTCAGAGTACCAAACGCTCAACAAGCCACCAAGCACGGGAATGTTCTGTTCAAGCGGCGTGTCCCTGAAGTGCTTGTCCATGGCATGGGCACCGGCCAGGAACTGATGGAAGTTGTCGTAGCCAATGTAGAGAGCCACGCTCAATCCAATGGCGCTCCAGACGCTATAGCGGCCGCCAACCCAGTCGGAGAATCCGAACATGTTCTTCTTGTCGATGCCGAACTTGGTGACCTCCTCCTCGTTGGTGGAGAGGGCAACGAAGTGCTTCGCAATGTCCTCCTGCTTGGCGCTCTGCAGGAACCATGACTTCGCGGTGTTGGCATTGGTCGTAGTCTCAGCAGTGGTGAAGGTCTTGGACGCGATCAGGAACAGAGTGGTCTCGGGGTTGGAGTCGCGCAGAGCCTCCGCAATGTGGGTGCCGTCAATGTTGGAGACGAAGTGCACCTTCAGGTTGCGGTCCGCATAAGCCTTGAGAGCTTCTGTGACCATCACCGGTCCGCTAATCAAGGTCAGCGCATGCTCAATGGTATGGCACTGTGCCAATGCTGTAAGAGGAGTCCCTACAGGTCGGAGCCGCCAATGCCGATGTTGATGATGGTGTCTATCCGCTTGCCGGTGTAGCCCTTCCACTCGCCGCTCCGGACTTGCTCACTGAACTCCTTCATGTGCTCCAGGACCTCGTTGACGCCCTCGACCACGCTCTTACCATCAACCTGCATGGGCTCGTTGGTGACATTGCGGAGAGCAACGTGGTAGACGGCGCGGTTCTCGGTGAAGTTGATCTTCTCGCCAGCGAACATCTGGTCACGGAGCTGCTCGAGGTTCGCCTCCTTTGCCAGCTCGACGAGGAGCTTCAGGGTCTCCTCGGTGATGAAGTTCTTGGAGAAGTCGAAGAGGATCTCGGTGTTGTCGGCGTTATTGTGGAAGGTGCGGGAGAACTTCTGGAACCGCTCCGGGTCCTTCTTGAAGTACTCTTTCAGGATGATGTCCTTTCCGAGCTTCTGGTGGTGGTCCTGGAGGGCACTCCATGCCGAGAGCTCCGACGCCTGCGAGAAACCGGGCATGTTGTTTGAGTGTTGTTGTTTGGGTTGAGCTATAGAGGTTAGTTGCACGGCGGGGTGTGAGCTTTCCAGCAGCGGGCAACCTACAAATATGGAGTTGAAGAGCTATCAGGTAGGAAAAGAGGGAATTGAAGCTTGAAGAAGTAAAGAGGAGATGGGAAAGGTTTGACTGCGTTTCCGCGGGAGAAGGTTGTGTGGCAGAAGTGGGAGGAGGCGCCCTTGGCGGGGCATTTCCAATTCCATTCCGGATCCCTCACTGACACTGACCACCGGAGAACGTCACTCTGGATCCCGCGTCTCGACAACGTGGGGCAGCTTATGCATCCCGCGCTAAGCCCAACCAGGTACTCCGCTTCTAGAGCTCGTCCATTACTCAGGATTATTATAGCCTACCATGGGATTTCAATAACCACACACAGGATTTCGTAGTCTGGGAAAATCGGGATCGTCTGGATCGTATCGTCTGTATTGTATTGCAAGGCCGAGTTACACATATGCTGCCATGTACGCCGGATCCGCCAGGTGCTCAGCACAAGCCGGACCCTTCCCATGAATGAAGCACGGTGAAACCATATACCCAAAAACTCTGTCAGACGTCCGCCTTGCCGACCTCGCTATGGCCAAGATGTGAAGATGGCAGGAAAGTAGCCGTAGGACTAGGACGGCCCTACCTTTCCGCATGCACGAGCTGACCGACGTCGTAGTCATCCCTGATCGCGACCCCTGCTACATCTATTTGCTTCGCCTTATAGGTTTCCGATACTATCTTTCCTTGATGCTCTCGAAAGACGGGTCTTTAACCGACCCTCCAGCATCTCCAAGTCCAGCTACCGGCCGATTGTACGACCAACCCGCAAACTGGTCCTGCATGGTCTGGGAAAGCGTCGGTCCGTCCACGTACGAGTCTGCAGGCGCTTCAGAGGTGAACTCGGTATCGAAGTTAACCGTATCCAGGGCGTCGACCTAGCCAGAATCAGTAAGTCGGATTGCGCAAAGCGTTCACTTCGTCTACATACCACATTGGGCTTGAAGCTGGGCTCGTACTTGCGCTCCAGAAGCTTGCGCCAGTCGATGCTGTGGAAAAAGTAGTGGGCTTTGATCTCGGCCGCTCCCTTTGCCCCCAAGCGCTTCGCGGGATCGCGATCCAGCAGGCGTGTCAGGAGGTCGCGCGCCGCGGTGGGAACGATCTCCGGCCCCGGGAAATGCAACGGCTCGTTGAGAATCTTCCTATACATCTCGTTCGTTTGCTCGTCGTAGAACGGGGGCAAGCCCGTCAACATCTCGTAGAGAAGAACTCCCAGAGTCCACCAGTCCACGGCCTTTGTGTAACCGCCTCCGGTGAGCAGTTCAGGGGCGAGGTACTCTGGGGTGCCACAGAAGGCTAGCAAGATGTTAGCAGAAGCCGCAATTGCCTGGCATATCAAGGCTTACTGTTCGTCCTGTCCTCGTCCTTCATGTCGAGTTTGCAGAGACCAAAGTCACACAGAGCAATATGCCCAGTGTAGTCCAGAAGGATGTTTTCGGGCTTGAGATCGCGATAGATGACGTTGAACCCATGTAGACACTCCAGCGCACAGAGGAGCTCCGCAGTGTAAAATCGAGCACGGTTAATGTCGAATCTCTGCTCTTTCTGAAGGTGATGGAACAGCTCGCCTCCATTGACAAAGGCCAACACAAGATAGAGCTTCTCGGGTGACTGGAAGGAGAACTTCAGGGGCACAATAAAGGGGTTGTTGATTTGCGCCAGAACCGATCGCTCGGCGAGCGTATGGGCCACTTCGGACCGGGAGATGATGTGCGCTTTGCGGATGGTCTTGAGGGCGTAAATCCGGCGCGTATCCTTTTTCCTGCGCTTGTTAGCTCTGGCACATCCGATCGGAGCTGCATTACTTACATGACCTGCATGACCTTGCCGAAACTACCTTTGCCGACGACTTTGAGCAAGTCGAAGTCGTCGATGGTCAAGCGGTCTTTGCGGTTCTCCACGAAGTTGACACCGACCTTGATGGAGCCAGTACCGTATCCAACCTCAATCCACTCGGTGCCAACCTGACCGGCAGTGATGGCCTTCTCTTTATCCTTTTTGCTCGCCTTGGCTTCGGCCTGCTCCGGAGTCTCCTCGAATCTAGGGCTAATCTTGCAGGTTCCGATGAAGATGTCCTCGCTTCTACCGGAGTTGGGTGGGGTGTTGGGGTTGCGGATGTAGAGGGAAATGGTCAAGTGAGTGATTCTAGACACGTCAAACTTGTACTGCGTATTCGTCCCTGCCCACACGGGATTCTCTGGACTTCCCGACACGGCGTTGATGAAGACCTGTTGCTTGTCGAAGTCGATCAGAGCGTAGGGCAGATATCGGGAAGAGTAGCGCCCATGGTTGGATGGCACGGCATTGATGCTGCCCGCGGCTGATTGCGGTCTGTTGGAGGAGTATGAGCCCGGCACACCGCTTCGCGATGAGGTGGGCCGCACAGATCCTGCAACGGAGAAGCCGCCCCCTGCCGAGAGGGAACCATGGTGATGGTTTGAGGAAAAGGCCGCTTCGGCGCCGGGAGGTAGAGAGAAACCCTTTCCTTCATGGAGTGTGACTATGAGAACACCAGGCCTGAGCGGGGGAGCGGGGAGGTTGGCCTCCGAGGACGCTATGATTGTGTCAGCAGTGCCCCCCAACCCGACAGTACGGAGGCTACGCACCAATGCCATTGGGGTCATTTGGGTCCACCAGGTTGCTGTTGCTCGTAGAGTTGGAGAGAGACGGTTTGGGGGTAGCGGAATCGCCTGTGATGGTCGATGTGGACGAAGACCGGCTGAAGGTGTTGGCGAGGGGCGCAAGATGCGTCTCCTTTAGCTCTGTGGAAGTCAGCACTGCCCCTGGAAGAGGAGGTGAGGGGGTTACGGACTCTTTGTGAGTTTCCAAGACATTGCAGCGGCTGCACACTACGGGCGACCTCAGGGGAGGACGCAGCAGTGCAGGATGCGTGTGGAGAAAGCGATGGTGGGGGACGAGTTGGGCGGCGCTCCCGAGGGGGCGCTGGCGCAGCGGGGGGGATGAGATGTGGAAGTCAGAAGGAGGGAGCCGCACGAGCGACACAAAGTGGTATGGGTTGGGGGTAGCCAGAAGAATAAGAATGCAAGAGATTGAAGAGCGAAGAGAGTCGCTCTGGAGTGTCGGTTGGGATGTTTGTGTGTAGAGAGCGTAAATACGGTGAGCGGGCGGAGGTGGAGGTGGAGGTGTCTCTGGTGCCGCTGCCAAGCCAAATCCGAGCCTGGGGCAACGGGCAACGGGCAACGGGTACGCCGCTCTCCACGACTCTCCACGGCACATCCGCGGGACGCCCAGTACAACATTGAACACCTGGATGGCAGCTTGACGACTAGAGAGGACCACATATACAGTAGGAAGATTTAGACGCCGTTTCGTGGACTACCGCAGCGCCACCTGACTCTACTTCCAGCGCAGTGTTGGAATCTCGGACACTTCGCCGCCTCACGTTCCCGGATTCTCCGCAGTCGCAGTCGCAGCCACGCAACGACGCGCCATCAAGTACCCATCTACGCCATCGTCGTCCCTCTCACACGCGGCTGCTGCGTCTCTCTGCTGCGTTCTGAGCGCCGAGTGGCGTTGTTTCGCTGGGGACGCGCCTTCCCCACGCCTAGCTAGGGATTCCCATTGACCTCCGCGCCGGTGTCTCCTCTCCCGAGGAAGCCGCTCCGTCCAGCGCTATGGGTCTTATCAAGAAGAAGACGACGTCGCGGGGGACCGAAGGGGGAGTCAAGTACATTTGCGATGTGTGCTCTTCAGATGTCACTTCTACCGTAAGTTCTGACCAGGCATGTCCCCTGCTATACATTAGTACTGACCTTATCCAGGTACGTATACGCTGTGCTGAATCGACCTGCAACGATTTCGACCTGTGCGTATCCTGCTTCTCCGAGGCCAAAACCGCTCGCGACCATGATCCGGCCAGCCATGCATATCAGGTTATAGAACAGCATTCCATACCTATTTTCAAGGAAGATTGGGGCGCCGATGAGGAGCTGGCGCTTCTTGAAGGCGCCGAAATCTACGGTCTCGGCTCCTGGGCCGATATCGCGGATCACATTGGTGGTTTCAGGACGAAGGACGAAGTACGAGATCATTACATCGACACCTATGTCAACAGTTCCCGGTTTCCTCTGCCGGAACATTGCAGTCCCGACGACAAGGAGCTCAGCGAACGAATACCGCGCGATGAGTTCCAGGCTCGCAAGAAGAGGAGAATAGAAGAGCGGAAGGAGGCGGCGAAGAATGCTCCCCCTGCTACGCCTAAACAGAAACCCACGGCCAGTGTGCCTGCGTGCCACGAAGTCCAGGGTTATATGCCTGGACGTCTGGAGTTCGAGACGGAGTACTTCAACGATGCCGAGGAGGCCGTCCAGCACATGCAGTTTGACCCCGGCGACGGCATCAACCCGCGGACAGGCGAGATGGAGCCGGAAATGGAGCTGAAGATGACGATCATGGACATCTACAACTCCAAGCTAGACGCCCGAGTCGAACGCAAGCGTGTCATCTTCGAGCACAAACTCCTGGAATACCGGAAGAACGCGCTAGCAGACAAGAAGCGGACCAAGGAAGAAAAGGATCTCCTTAACAAGGCCAAACCCTTCGCGCGAATGATGAGACACGACGACTTCACCAAATTCTGCGACGGCCTGGCGTACGAACACCAATTGCGGCAGGCCATCGCGCAACTACAGGAGTGGAGAGCAAACCAGGTCGACACCCTCAAGGCGGGCGAGAAGTACGAGCAGGAGAAGCAGATACGGCAGTCCCGCGGCCCGCAAGTGGGCCAATTCGACCGTCTGGCCTCCAATAGACTTGGAAAGCCTACACCACCTGCTGAGGCTCCCTCGGGCGCATCACTGCTGGTAGCCTCCGAGCTACCCGAACGCCTGAAGAACGGCGGACTCTCCACTCCCCCTCCCGAACGATCCGTCAACGGCGTCAACGGCGTCAACGGCACGAACGGCACAGCAATCCCCCAACACACCAAGACGAAATTCGTCACGCGGCCCCTGCCCAACACCGTCCCGCTGAAATTCGGCAAGGAGGCGGTACCCGATCTCCAACTGCTGTCCCCCGAGGAACGCGAGGTCTGCAGCATCCTGCGCATCATGCCCAAGTCGTACCTGGCCATCAAGCACAAGCTGCTGCAGGAGTCGCTGGATCACGGCGGCGCGCTTAAGAAGAAGACGGCCAAGGAGCTGTGCAGGATCGATGTGAATAAGGCCGGGCAGTTGTTTGACTTCTTCGTGCATAATGGGTGGATTGCGAGGGCTTGAGTTTTGATATGCTTGGGATTGGGACTGGAAATGGGGTTGGAGTTGGAGTTGCTTGGGTTTTGGTGGAATTGGTTGTTTTCTGCGATACCCCCTTGCTGTACGTTGGGACTCGAATGGTATTCTATATGAGACTTGAATGATATTCCTGCCATACCATTTGCTTAGTTCTTGCTGTTTAACGTCCGAAATTACCGCCAAAAAGGGACGTCTATTTTCATATCCTGTCCGCTCTTTTGAGCCTCGATGAAATGCTACACCGGAATCTCATCCACAAGACTCCCAACGCCATGCCCGTGCAAATAAGAGCAAATAGGACAAACCCCCTACCAAAGAAACAAAGTACCACCATGTAGTCCTTTACAACAACAGCCGAATCCGTATATCCCATATTGTTCCCCAACCCCAAACCATCCAGACCAAAGTGCATGGAACGCAATGCGGGTATCTCCCAAGACGTCCCGTCCGATCCCGTCGATTCTTCTTCTCTCCCTCTCCCTCCTTCTCCCTCATCCTCTCCCTCAAAACCATCACCCCATCCGCCCAACAATGCGCCGGGCCCCCCCCCGCGCGGCCCGGTGTGTGTGGGTGTTGCCGCTGATGCGGTGCGGGCGGGTCTGGTTGGTGGTGGTGGGGGGGGGGGCGGTGCGTGTTGAAGAAAAGGGTGGGGG
>JAFHBW010000368.1:0-25616 GCA_019022765.1 Westerdykella sp. P71 | reverse complement strand
GTTTAGGGGGATGGGGATGGTGCCGTGGGGGGTTATGGATGGGGTTAGGGGAGAGGGGGAGGAAGAAAGGGTAGACACGGAAGAGGGGGAGGGACAAGGAGGAGGAATTAGGAGGGGGAATGACGGCGTGTGGGGTGGGACGAGAGAAGTACTTGGGGAGGATCTGGACTGGAGTAAGAGAGTGATCAATATCGCTGGGAACCATGATATTGGGTATGCAGGGGATTTGGACGAGAAGAGGGTTGAGCGGTTCGAACGCGCATTCGGCAGGGTCAACTGGGACATCACATTCGAGCTCCCTCTCGCACCGCCCAAGAACACCACAAGCGCATCCTTAAACGGCGATCACCCGGGAGACGCATCCATGGACAGCGACAGCGAAGCCCGAGCCGATCCTACCCTCCCCCCGCCAACCCTCCACCTCACCATCCTCAACACCATGAACCTCGACACCCCCGCCCTCTCCCCAGCTCTCCAAACTCAAACCTACAACTACGTCAACCTCCGCATTGCCAACTCCCTCCCCGTCACCTCAAAGCGCCACACCACCATCCTCCTCACGCATATCCCCCTCCACAAGGAACCCGGAACCTGCATCGACAGCCCCTTCTTCTCCTTCTTCCCTTCGGACAATGGAGGCGGCGTCAAGGAGCAGAACATGCTGTCCGACTATGCAAGCCGGAACATCGTGCTTGAGGGACTGTTTGGGTTGAGCGGGAATCCCTTCGCAGAGGGCGGTGGACTCGGGAGGAGTGGCGTGGTGATTAACGGCCATGATCACGAAGGGTGCGACGTCCTGCATTACATTCCACGGGAGGGGAGTCTGACGAGCGAGGACGAGCGATGCGCGCAACTCAACGACGTACCCACGATCCCGGATCTTCCCCTCGATACCGACGGTGATACTCTCTCCTCGTCCCCGAATTCGACGTCCGAGTCCCCTTCCTCCCCGTCCCCAGGGCCGTCTGACACCCCAACCTGGCGCGCCCTCCCCTTCTCCTCCCCCACGACGAGCTGCATAAAAACCTCCTCGACGCCGCACCTGCGCGAAATCACGCTGCGTAGTATGATGGGTGATTTCTCGGGGCACGCGGGGTTCCTGTCTGCCTGGTTTGATGAGTCGATTGGCGAAGCGGGCGAGTGGAGGATCGAGTTTGCGAAGTGTGCGTTGGGGGTCCAGCATTGGTGGTGGGCGGTGCATGTGCTGGATGTGGTTTTGGTGGGTGTGGTGGTGGGTGCGCTGCTTGCTTGGGTGTTGGAGACATTGGGGGGATGGAGAGGAGATACGTCCAATGTCCCGGGAGGAAAAGACGGCAAGGAGAAGGAGATGAGTAACGGAAGATCGGGGAAGTCTCTGGGAAAGAGGCCTGAGAAAGAGAAGCCTGGACTGAAGAAGTGACGCGTTGACTGCTTCTCTGTTGTATAGATTTTGTTTTGGACATAGATGTAGGATACCTGAAGCGAGGCGTCCGGGCCGGCATTGTCAGCATCGCATCGAACATTGGCATACATAGCGTTTCTAGTCATAATTAATGGCATAATTTCATTACATCACTCTTTTTGGTTTGGACACAACCGAAGGTCATGCTTGGAGCGGCGAGGCTGGGGGGTTGCCAGCCGTTGAGGGCACGAAAAAGTGTCGCAATAGTCCATTTGAAAGTTTCCTCAACATTTGTTCATTCATCGCTGTCTACCAAACTCCACCGCTCCTCTGGGTCGGACATAACGAGCATATCGAGGGAATTCGTTGACCAGGAGTATTGTGGGTATGCCGGCTCGCATATTCAGAAGTCGGGAAATCCTCGGATGGCACAATCGAAGAACCCAAATGTTACTTTTGTGAAGGTGTTCGTCCATTGCTATCTATCCGCAATGAAAGCCGCCCAAGCCTTCACCCCAATCAATGCATTTCGCCGTTTCCGATGAAGCCGTAAATGTTGGAGAATCGTAGGAAAAGAAAGCACCCCGTTTACATGACGACGCCAGAGTTGCTGGCGATACGCGGCCACAGCTCCGCGGCCTCCTTTCCGACGGGGCCGGTGATGGCGGAGCCCTTCATTTCACCCTTGGGGTTGACGATCTAGTAGTTGTTAGCCACGCGACATTCTTTGGCCTCCATTCAACGCTTCTCGGTACGCACCACACCAGCGTTGTCCTCGAAGTACAGGTACACGCCGTCCGCCCGCCTCCAGGGCTTGCTCTGCCTGACGACGACGGCGGGCATGACCTTCTTCCTGAGCTCCGGCTTTCCCTTCTTGACGGTCGCCATGACCATGTCGCCGACACCAGCAGCGGGCAGGCGGTTGAGACGAGCACCAATGCCCTTGACGGAGATGATGTACAGGTTACGGGCACCCGAGTTATCGCAGCAGTTCATGACGGCTCCGCTGTATATCTGTTAGTCCAATTCTCATCTCCCAGCGTTTCTGCATCGGCGCATCGAAGGTTCGTCCGCTGCGAAAATACCGGAAGCGCTCGCATCGAGGAAAACGTACACGGGCAGACCGAGGGTCATCTTGAGCTTGTTGCCAGAGGCACCACCGCGACTGCGAGCACGTTAGTCTTTATGTCGCTCTCCCATTCCACACTCCGCTCAAAATTCTTCGATTCCAGCGGATGGAGCGCAAAACGTACCCGCGCTTGGACATTTTGACAGGCTGTTCGGAGGGGTTGTCGAGGGGTTAGTCGGGGGGCGTCGTCGCTGATGTCGTGGATATCGAAAAATCCCAAGCGTCAAATTGGAGGGTCGCGGTTGTGCGGGCGGGGATTCGCTTCAACGAAATTCCGAGAAACACTAGGGCGAAAGGGGGATGGTCGCGGGAGGCTTGGCAGTGACCCACAGGCATCCATCCATGGACATCAGCCCTGGAGGACTATCAGCACTTACCCGATACACGAAACATCTTTTCTTCTTGTGAATAGAAGCCATCGATCAAATCTTTATGTTGAGTGCTACTAAAATTAGACTAGAACAAATCTTCTAAGCTTCGAAAACATATGCAACATTCACTGTACCAGACTGGGAGCTACGTCCGCCAAGAATTGTCCACTCCACAAGCTGCAAGATATGGAGCGAAAACTAACGAATAGATTTTGTAGCACATTTTCGGACCCTTCGAGGCGACCGTCTACTTTTACATTTGTGTTTTGGGAAATCAAAGACCACGGTGCACCTTTGCCAACTAGAACCCTAAGCGGAAGCAGCTAAGCCGGACGTGAACCATCTATTTTCAAAGTACTTCCCTAGGAAAATTTCAATCTTGAGTTATGAACCCGTTAGGCTAATAGGATTTCTTCAAGTTTTTGACGAGTCTTATGCTCCAGCTGCGATTGAATCAATGAAAGTAGTTTCTTTTTAATAACACAAACATTCCAGTTTTCTGTCTCAGCTAAAACCACTTCTCGAATATTCCCAAACCAACGTCCTGGAACATCGAAGCGGCAATCAACAACGCAACTAATCATTCCAGAAATTCCGTTCAAAACAACCATCAGGAGGACGAGAACCATCACTAGTCCACACGTCCTCACTCAAAGATCGACCAAATCACGTCCCAGTCGGAGAGTTCTCCCGAATCCTCAGATCCAAGTTCACAAAACACTGAAAGTATTCTTATTTGACTTTCCTGCGCTCTGTGACCGACAGCTCTCATCATTATCCATTTTTACTCGCTGGCCTTCTGCTTCGACGGTTCTTAAGGGGTGTTTGCTCTTGTTGGATTTGGAGTTCTGTTGGGAGCGATGGAAGATGGAGCTGAAAATTAGTGAATATATCTGTTAGAGGAACGAATTCATTTCATTAACTCACAAAAATAGAGCGGCCATCCAAGTCCCAGGCAAAATTGTTCTCGACTCGTGGCGGACGTGGAAAGTTAAACACAGATGCAACGTGAGAAATGCGGAACAAGTCGATGATTGATGGAGGGCGTCGTTCTGTGGACATATACCACAAGTCCGATTTGTATATTGATGATAAGGGACTTGGAAATCTAAATGTATCTTGAATTCTTGATTGCATGTAAGCTATTATCTTGCCACTCGAATGGCCACCGTAAGTGAACCATATTGTCGTTCAGGAGGATATCCCGGTTCGCCATGATCCCATGCATGCATCATCAATATGCTTCATGAACTATTCACCCCTCAAAGCCCATCGCAAACTCACCACCTAACATGCAAATAAGAGCCCAGTGACGTACCATCTCCAAGTACACACCTCCTCTTCCACGTACCGTCTACAACCCACCCTCCCCAAATATGCCCAGCCCCGCAAACTGCTCTAACACATCCTTATCCACTCGACTCAGCCACTCCTGTTGAAACGCCGCATCTCCACCTCCCGTCCGGATCGCTTGCTGCAACCGCTCCCTCACAAACGCGACGAGATTGACCTGATGAATAGGGTCGGAATATATCAGTCCGCGTTTCCGCACATCTTCTGGTGCTTCCGGTTCATTCGTCTGGACAATCGGTTCTTCGGCCCATACAAGGCAGCTGTGTTCGTTAGCAAAGGATGATTATGTAAGACAAGGGGATGAGGCGAGGACGGGAATGGGGGATAACATACTCGACACTGCGATCATCCATCCCGTCCAGGAGGTACGTCAACACGGAAGTCCACATATTCATCAGATCCTGCAGTCTGCCCAGTATCCACGGCGCACCCGTTTCCAGCAACCGCGTCAGCGCCAGCGCCATAAGCTTCATTTCCGGGGCTGTGCTGATATTCTCCATGTGGGCGAACCACTCGTCTAGCAGCCAGTCCAGCTCGAACTTTTGCTGGTAGCCCGGATTCAAGGTTTCGAGCAGGACAGCAGGAGACGCGACCGTGATCCTGGCCAGCACCGCAAAGTAGTCGATTTCAAGCACGGGGTCAATGGAGTGTTCCCGGATCTCGCGAGCCGGGCCGTGTGCGTTGCGCGCCTCGTATGCCTTGTGGAGGCCATTGACGAGTGTTCGTAGGAAGCCGCTGGAGGAGAGTTCGCCGGATACGTGTCTGACCGCATCCTCGCCACCCAGACCCTCGGCTGCGCGCACGATCAATTGCACTAGGTTGCATACCGTACCGGCAGGTTCTACCTTGAGCTCGCCGATAAGGCTACCCATGGTCTGGAGGAGCTGAGGTCTGAAAGCATCGCCGAGAACGAATGACGGGGAGAGGATTAGGTATGACTCCGTGATGTCGAGGGACCTGCGTAGAGTTTCGTTATCCATGGAGTACAGCGGTATTAGGTACTGGATCAGGTTCAGGAGCTCCGCAGGTGGCTCCTCGGGTGCGGATGGTGTCTGGGCAACGATGCTCGCCCACAGCTCGAGCGCGTCTTCAAGGAGGTAAACTTGTGTCTCTGAGTCTGGCTCAATGGCACTCTGGATGATAGGGAGAAAAGATAAATGGAAGGGTCTTGAGGCCGCCTTCATGCCGTTCACCATGCGTGCAAGTAGGGTGAGGATCGCTTGTTTCATGAGATGCTGCTCGCCAGACTGCTCCCAGAGGGGTGGGAGGATTGAGACGATGTGTTGCGCATACGGAGTGATCTGGGAATCCAATCAGTACTGCAGCTCAGCAACTTTACTTCTGAACTCACGTTATGTTCCAGTCTCTCCACAATGACGCTTATTGTGTTGAGCAAGCTCAGTTTCGTTTCCACAAGGTCGACCTCTTGCACCAGCGCCATCAATCGATCGAGTATCAATGGCGCATACGGCAGAAAGTTATCCGCCTTAAACTCCCACTCATTCGCAACATCGATGAACTTCCTTCCAGCCGTAACGCGGACCACGATATCATTCAGCGGATCGCTCTTGTCAAGCAGATGCTGGAAGATCTGGTAGACGATGGGCTTAGTTGGCTCTCCGACTTTGATGCTGATCCACTGGGCCAGGAAGATTGCGATTCGACGGCGAATGATGTTGTAGCCTGGTTTTTGCGTCTGAGCTTCCCGGACCAAGGTATCTCTGATGAAGGGATCAACGTCGAACTTCTCCATCAGAACGTCCGCTGCAAGACCTGCTGCATTATACACCGAGTCTTTCAGGATGATGTTCTCGTTATCAGGCCCTGATCTGCGTTAGCACCAACTTTGAATGTAAGGCCGTCGACACTTACTTGCGACCTCCCGCAGCTCATCCAGGAGAGGATCAATAATAAGATCCTTGTATTCCTTCGACTTTGCGAGGTCTAAGAACAGCTTCTCCGCACACGGCCGCATCGCGAATTCCCAATCCTCCGAACCGTCTTCCATCTTCTCCCACTCGTCTGGCTCCTCTTCCCACATCCGCAAGTCGCTCGGTCTGAAGACGAAGAAGCGCTGCAGGAGTGTGGTCATTACCTGCAGCACGAACTCCCGGTCCAGAAGGTCCCTCTTAAGCAACTGTTTCGCCTCGTTCCGCTCGTCTTGGTCCTCCGGTCGCGCATATCTGAGTGTCTTGATAGGGAACAATGCAATCTGGACGCACTCGCGTATTATTAAAAGCCCCTTCAACGAGAGACGTTCCAGGATGGGCGCCTCCTCTCCCTCGTCACCGTCAGTCCCTATCGCGGAGCCATTGAACGAAGCCGCGCCCCAGGTTTTGCTCAGCTGAGTGATCAGCTCCCAGTATTGGAACTTGATGAAGGATATCGTCTCCGGCAGATGTACAAAAGCGACAGGGTGGGTCCTAGCCATCGAGAAATGGAACTTCGCATGCTGCATAAGATGTTTCTCCACCAGTTTGCGTGGCCCAGACGCCAGAGGAGAGTCTTCATGCAGCACATATGACAAAAACTCGCGGAAGAGGTTCTGCGAGACCGTCCAGAATTCCCGCACATCCCGGTCGCGGTTTGGGAACTCGAATCCCGCAATCACCAGCCTCCGTATAATCTTCATTGCGAGAAGGCTGGTCTCGATATCGTCCAGTGCACCCCCTTCGTCGTCTCGGCCTTCGAGGAAGAAGCGCTGCCAGCTCTGCACTTTGTCGACGTAGATGCGACCGAGGACGGCGAAGGTTTCCGGGGTGACTGCTCTCAACGCCGATTTCGTTTTCGTTAGTCGTCCGGTCATGAGCTCCTTGATGATGTGGAGGAGCACGAGCAGAGTTCGGGGAAGATGGAGTCGGTAGGCAGTTGTTTCTGCGGAAGAGCGTAGGAAGTTGAGGAGAGAAGGGAATAGGTCAGGCCTGTTTGAGAGTCAGTGATTTCCAGCATACAGAGGGGCATACCCACCAGTCGTTCGGGAACTCATGCCTGGCTATCTTGGCCGTGACAATGGCATTCTGGAGCGCCAGCCTAGTGTCTGCTTCATTTGCACCGCTATCAAGCAGACGTGACCTTATGGCGGCCCTGTCCTCTTTGTCGAGAGCACTGCACAGCATTTCAGTATTCCCTACAGTCCGCAACGTTCGAGGGCCATACTTGGTTGCACTTTTACGCCAATACTTGTCGATGCCATTCTTGAGCTGTATTATAGCAAGGTAGCGGACCTCTAGCGGGAGAGACTTGTCTATGAAAACACACTAAAAGGCGTGTCAGTATATGGTGCACGGCAGGTTGGTTGCATGCGTACTTGGAGCAAAGGATAGAAGCCTTTGGCCTTTTCCCATGTCTGCAGCTGCTTGGTGCCTGTCTGGATCTGAGTTGGGTCCGTCGAAGAGGCAGACCGCAGCACATGGAAGAGCAAGCCCTCAGTGAGTGGGTTGGCCTCTGCGGGCAGCTCCACAGCGGGGATTTCGACCTGCATAGGAGCAGAGAGCGAAGCTGGTGGATTCGAGACTATGGTGGAGGGAGAGGAAGACCCAGAGAAAGGGAAACAGGGGGCATGGAGGTAAAGTGGTAGCTTTGGTGTAGTTGTTTACAGCGATTGACCATCCAAAAGTTTAGCTGTTGCGGGAGCCCATTCGGAGGTCCACCATCCCCGCGATGCCTGCTCCGGAGTAAATGGATGTGGACATCATCACCTGTCACCGCTCCGAAGTAACTCCGAGCCCCATAGCTACATCCCGAGCACCTCAAGCATCAGGAGCTATCGAAGAGGAAGACCTCCCCGGAAACCTTCAAGCTGAGGGTTGTTCTACGTAAAGAGTGATCCAAACCCTCCAAGGATATTTTCATTATTGTTCTATCCTCGCCCGCCTTTACCATCCATCAACCCTTCTCGACTCGTGAGCTCCAGCCGTAGTGCCTCGGCCCAGCTTTACCGCAACCAACCTCACTCGTACGTTATCACACACGACATATTTCCATTGACGACTCTTCCTCCACCTTCATTCACCTATCTCCACCCCAATGCCACCAAGATAATGCCCTCCGCCGACTTCGCCGCCGCGCAAGCCCGCCTCGCCGCCCGCCGCGCCCAACGCGCCCAGCACACCCACCCACAGCATGAGGCCTCCTCCACCACAGCAACCTCCCGCGCCGTCGCCCACCTCCCCTATCCGCTCAACCGCCTCAGCACCGCCAGCCTAAGCGCATGGGACTCGATAAAAGGGCGCGAGGGCACGCGCCCCGCCTTCCGCGTCGGCCAGGTCGACGCCGAGCTCCTGGACGACGAACTCCTCGACCTGCTGAAGGGCCAGGTGGGCGAGGGACTGAAGTATTTCGGGTCGCACATCACGGACACGTATTCCGCGGAGATCCTGCTGGCGTTGCGGCTCGTGTTGTTCAAGCTGTCGATTTGGAATAACAACGCGAGTTACGGCGCACATCTCCAGGGTCTGCGATATACGGATGCGAGGTCCAACAGCCCGTCTCGCCCCCCTCCGAAGCCGTGGCAGAAGGTTGCGTATGGGGTCATCACGGTGGGAGGGAGGTATGCGTGGAGCAAATGGGAAGAGTGGCTGCTGGCTGCGCAGGAGGATTACACGCGACCGGAATCGCCGGGTTTGAAGTTCGCCGCGCGGTTGACAGAGCATCTGAACAGCGCGCACGACATTGCGAGCCTGGCGTCGTTTTTGGTGTTTCTGGTTAATGGACGGTATCGCACGTTGACGGATCGGCTGTTGAGGCTGAGGTTGACACCGACGTCGCATTCGACGAGTAGGGAGGTGTCGTTTGAGTATTTGAATCGGCAGTTGGTGTGGCACGCATTTACGGAGTTCCTGCTCTTCCTGTTACCCCTGGTGGGCATATCAAGATGGAGAAGAATATTGTCGAGGGCGTGGAGGAAACTGAAGGCTTCGGTTTTGGCACTGCTGGGACGCTCGACATCGGCTGCGGATGAAGAGGAGGCGAAACAAGCTGGAGAGTTGGGTTTCCTACCCGAACGGACCTGTGCCATCTGCTACCGGGACCAGAATCCCACGACGGCTACGGAGCAGGATATCATGACGCAGTCGACCGGCGGCGGAGGTGTTGTTGGATCCGCGGCCACCGACATCACAAATCCTTACGAGGCGATTCCTTGCGGATGTATTTACTGCTTCGCATGCATAGCCCAGCGCATTGCCAACGAGGAAGGCGAAGGCTGGACATGTCTCCGGTGCGGCGAGCTCGTCAAGGAGTGCAAACCCTGGACCGGCGATATCCTGGAGGAGAAGACTCCTCGCGGCCAAGCACCGTCTGGGGCTACCAAGACTGTGGGATTTGCAACGGTGCAAGGCGACGAGGAGGAGCAGACCGAGACCGACAAGGTTCAGTTACAAGAGATTGAGCCAATTCCCGAGCAAGAGGAGGTTTCGGGGGCGAACGCCAGCGAGGAGGCACGCATGGGATTGGAGTCTACCCGCGGACTGTATTTGGGAGAGTCATTAGCATTGACTGAGAGTCAGGAATGGGCGCGCGCCAGTGAAGAACGGAGTGAATCGAGCGAGAGCAGTTATACTAGTGAAGATGAGCAGAGTGAGGAGTACGATGAGGATGAGGAGGAAGAAGGGGAGGAGCTTGAGTATGATATGTAATGTGCGATGACGTTTGGGAGACAGACGAGGCGCGGCGCGTCGCGGCACCATCCTCTGGACCGCATGCTTCATCTGTTCACTCTGTACGTACTACATCTTTCACACGGAGAATTGCAGGGGAATCATTTGGTATAGTAGACAGGAGTTTTCATCATGGCATGATCAGATGCCTAAATGTAAGAGTGACCAATGATCACCAGAGAACATGCCCATTCAGGGCGGACACACCGCATACCTTTCCGTCTTTCGTGAAGACCTGCACTGTAATGTCCAGAGACGATTTCCTCGAAGATCACCTCCACAATGATCGGCGCCTGCTATACAAGCACGACGGCAAGTGGTAGATGTGCCCTTTGCGCATTAACCCCATCACGGAGGACTTGTTCTCCTTGATGGCCCGCATATATACCGGAAAGAATGACTACCTGAGGGAGAAAAAGCAGAGTGGCCGACCTCCGGTACGGGAAAAAGATGAAAAACGCTTGCTAGCTCCAATGTCAAGTCCGGACCGACGAAGCATACCGTGGAAGTTTTGCCATTTTCTCTTCGGGGCTGATGCTCTCGTCAAAGTAGATCAACTTGATGTTCTTGTCCTTCTTTGACTTCTTCTCCGTCGCCTCCGGTGCCGGTGCCGGCGCCGATGCTGCAGCCGCACTGGAGATGAGCTCGTCAACAGATGCTGACAGAGATGGAGGTGGCTGGCCAATCTGTCCGGGAGGCAACTGTCCTGGCGGGAATGCACCGGGAGGAGGACCAGGTATACTGCCAGGGCGCGGAGGTAAACCATTGACGGGGCTTACGCCTGCGCCAAACGGTGGGGCACCTGGGAAAGGAGGCGGCGCGTAACCCGGAGCGCCTGGTGGAAATGCCTGCCCTGCTGGGAATCCGGGGGCTCCAGGTGGTGCGCCGGGCGGTGCGCCAGGCGGAGGGTATGCTTGAGCGCCAGGCGCAAATGGGGGTGTCTGAGAAACGGGAGCGCCGAAGGGAGCCACATTCGGCGGGGACTGAGCATCGGAATTAGCAAAGGAGGCCAACCTGAAGTCATATGGGCAACCTACAGCCTGCATGGCCACATCCACGGGAGCGACAGGAAGTACACCGTTCGCCCTGTCGTGCCTATATCTGGCCGCACGAGCCGCAATCTCCTCTACGGTCTCCTTGACCTTCGCACGCTTCTCTGGATGGCCAGTTCCGTTCGCATGTTGACCGCGAATGGGATTGCCTGAGATCCTTGCGCGCTCCGCCTCCTCCTCAAAGTGCCTCAGAGTAACCTGCTGGTTGTGCTGCTCGACAATCTCTTGGGGAACACCCTCCATACCGAAGATCTCGATGTCGAGGCCTTGTCTACCGGGAATGGCATTTTCGACTTGTGTGAGCGTCTCTTTGTGGACTTGATTCATGTGGACGGAGAGACCTAAGAGCAGAGGTAAGTACATGGGCGCAAACTGCGGATAGGGGCGCCCGTGGTGCAATGGGCTCCGTACCTCCAGCAGTATTCAGGCGGCGACCGCATCTGTCGCACTTGAAATGTTTGGCCTTCTGATGGGAGATGAGAATCTTCAGATCGTCGAAGTCGCGCTCGCAGTAATAGCACCATGGGCGCTCAAGCTTCTGGTTGAGGTCTGGGTACCTCTTCCTCTTTTTGGTCATGGCGGGCAATGAGTTAGATGTGAAGTGCGATGATCTGTAAGCTCCGTTTCGAGTGCTCCGGCACCTGGTTGAAGCCGGAAATGGCGCTTGTCAATGGTGTTGTCGCCGTAAACGGGTCTTGGAGCTCCAGCGCGGCTGGGTGGACGAGGCAGCTGTTTCCGACGCGCCAAGGATCGAGATCTTGGCAGGCATTTGAACTTTTCTCTCACGCTTCGCGACTTGCTCCACTTCACCATTGTTTGCGAATTGTACTATCGTCTGATTACCTGTCTCTCCAAAATGTGAGACAATTGCAATCTTCCGTTTGCTCTGTAAAAACCAGCAACACGCACTCCAGCCACTTGGTCTTCGGACACCTTCACAAGTCCTCCGGGAGCAGCTCAGGTCAACGCGTTTTGCTGCGACCTGAGTATGCGGCTGTACAATCGTTCTGTGCCACCTTAGGGTACCGTTGCTAGAAAGAAGAAGGGTCCTTCATAGTTCACGCTTCCTCGCTCTTTCGGAGAACTTCTCACGAAGAGCGTGACTCCTTGCGCACCCACATTCAACGTTGCTAACAGTAAAGTGATTAGAGTATACATTGTTGGAATGCATTAGGTCATAAGATCAAGACGCTACTCTGCGTAGTTTACAGTCATGGAGCTTGTTATTTTCGAAAAGGTCCGCCTTGACGGTGTGGGGGGTGTCTCAACGGCCGATGCAGCAGGCCTGCCTAGGCACGCGGATGACAGAAAAAGTGTCGCGCTTTCTAACAAATCTTGTACGGTTAATTCCCTAACTATAGTAATAAAGCCTAGGCAAGATTCTTGTAGGGACTTGTATTCTATAACTGCAGAGAGCTCTAGTGCTGTTAGAGGTGTTCACTCTAAGGCATCACAGCGGTTCCAGGAGCGAGCAAGATTCACCGCGTCGAGTTGCTTTGTAGGATACGAATGTCTTGGTCATTATTCATGGATCCGACAACAGAAGCCCCGCGGACGTCTGCTTCTAGAAGCGAAAACCCGAGCGTCTGTCTCTCCTCAGTCCTGGACATGTCTCAAAAAAGGGCCCTATAGCATTTAGGGCTGCATGGAGGCAAACCTCATGGCTTTTTGCAAATGCCAGCCGATGATCAGGCTCTCCCAGGCACAGCACGATCCAATATGGGTTACGGTCTGTCTGGTCGACAGCAAGGAATCCCTTAATATTGTTGGAGTGCATCTTGTGGCGCTGAACTCACTGATCTCGAGCCCTGCTGGACTATGACTAGCCGCATACAGCACAGTATTCAGCCCAGATCCATCTTGCGTTCCGTTATTTCCACCTATTTCCATCAACCGTCTCTCTCACTGAACGATCGTGCCTGGAGAGGATGATTCACGCCAAGACATGCACCCTTCCCATTGGTCCCTCAATTTATCCCCTCTGCGTGTGTAAGGGTACTCTCCACCACGCACGTCGTGACCGTGTAACCGTGGAACGATCCACAATTCGACCATCCTCACTCCAGATGTCATCATGGCGGGTGGCGTCAACCCGACTCCGGCTCGGCCTCCTGCTATATGCAGCATAGTTCCCTCGTGTCTCCCTTACCGACCTTCCTGAAGAATGATGGACAAGCGGGTTTTGATAACAAGCATCATCAAGCATTGCAGCTACCCCTGTAGTAACGGGAGAGCTTGGGTCTCACGGGCCTGCAGGTGGTGGATGCGAGGGGATGAGAGGAGGGGGAACCTTAGTATCGTTGCTCCCGTGGGAAGGTGTAAGTATTGTTGCTGCAGGTTACGGGTGAATTTAAGTAGGGGTCGTCCCCGTCACTCTGAATATCTGTGGTCGCAATTCACTCGTTCTCCAATATGCGCCGTGGGATTCTCTGTGGGCTGCTCGCCCTCTTTGGCAGTGCATCGGCAATCGGACCTAGACTTCCTGTCGTGGGAGAGCTTCGCGAATTGGTGAAGGTAAGCCGAGCACCTTGCACTCGCACCAGATCGTCGCAATTCACTGACGAATTTCAGTCCTCGCAACATACGAGAGTCAAGCGCGACCTCAGTAAACGGGACGATACTGACCCGGCGCTGTTATACCCTGCACACAACATTTCTGTTCCCATCGACTTCTTTCCAAATAACCCTCGTTATGAACCCCACTCCAATGGCACTTTCAATCTGAGCTACTGGTTCGATGCTAGCCATTACAAGCCGGGCGGTCCCGTCTTCGTACTGCTTGCCGGAGAAACCGATGGAGCAAGTCGTCTGCCGTACTTGCAGAAGGGAATTGTGTCCATAGTAGCCAAGGCGACGAATGGTGAGACCACTTTGGGTACATAAACGACGATCACGACCACTGATTGCACCTCCAGGTATTGGTGTCATTCTGGAGCATCGCTACTACGGCACAAGTTTCCCCGTGCCCGATCTCTCTGTAGAGAACCTTCGTTTCCTCTCTACCGAACAGGCTCTTGCTGAAATCAACTACTTCGCCCGCCATGTGAAATTCCCAGGCATCGACGCTGATTTGACTGCTCCCAAAACCCCCTGGATCGTGTATGGCGGCTCCTATGCCGGTGCGCAGGCCGCCTTCTTGCGTGTTGCGTACCCGGATACTTTCTGGGGCACCATTTCCTCGTCCGGAGTCACTGTCGCTATCTATGACTACTGGGAGTATTTCGAGCCCGTCCGGCAATTCGCGCCTCCGGATGTGGTCAAGAATACGCAGCTTTTGGTTGACGTGGTGGACAATATCATCGTAAGGTCAAAGAACACTGCGAAGGCGAAGGAGCTCAAAGACGCGTTTGGATTCGGTGGAATCACTGATTCGAGAGATTTCGCCTATGTCCTTGCGAATGGTATCTACGGATGGCAGAACACCAAGTTCGTCTCTTCTTTATTTAAGTGACCATTGACAAATACTGATACACGGCAGCTGGGATCCCAACTTCGGTTCGCCGGCCTTTTGGTAGTGAGTATAGTCGCCACTTTGAGAGCTACAGTATTCTAATTGCCCAGTTACCAAAACAACCTCACCACCACCCTCCAAAACCCGGCCACCGAGTCCCTCCGTCCGAAAGTTCAATCCCTCCTGACCGCCGCCTCCTACCCGCACTCGACCGACTCCGAAAACATCCTGCTGAACGCCATCAACTACTTCAACCTCACCTCCCTGTCCGGCTGGAGACAAACCAGCCAGACGCAAGACCAGTACTTCACGACCCTCGACGCCTCCTTCTACAAGAACGACGGCATCGACCAGCAATTCTGGCGTAGCTGGATGTGGCAGGTTTGCACAGAGTGGGGATATATTCAGACGGGCAACACGCCTCCCTATATCAAACCGCTGATCTCCCGCGCCATCGACCTCGAATACGGAACCTTCCCCTGCCGCGCCGCCTTCAACATCAGCTCCCCTCCCAACGTCACCCACGTCAACAAGTACGGCGCCTACGACATCGAGTACGAGCGCCTCGCCATCCTCGGCGGGAACGCGGATCCCTGGAGGCCGGCCACACCGTTGGCGGATCGGGCGCGCAAGAGGCAGAGCACGACGGCGAAGCCTGTGCTGGAGATTGCGCACGGCGTGCATCATTGGGAGGAGAATGGGATTTTCGACAATCAGACGACGGCGATCCTGCCGCCGAATCAAGTCGTGTATGCGCAGCAGTTTGTGAAGAATTTCGTGGTGGAGTGGGTGAAGGGTAGGTTAATTCCTTTGTGATTGGAAGTGTTGAATGAGCTGGTGCTGATTTTTCGTAGATTTCAAGAACCAACATCCGCATTATGAGTTGTAAAAACTCAGCGAACACTGAAGCATGTGGGAAATATATCGAACGAATAATATATGTCTAATATCCTCCACAACTTCCCACTCTTCCCATCTATATCTATATGCTTGCCGATCCACCCCCATCTCCCCTTCCCCCTTCCCTCAATGCCTCCCCCTCAACCACCCCAAATTCACCGGCGTAACCGCCCCCTCCCCAAAAAAGAACCCCAGCAAATTCTCCATCCCAAGCCTCTCAAACCCGACATGACTCTCCACGCTAGCCCCCGCCGTATGGCTCGTAACCAGCACATTCTCCCTGCGCGCCAACCGCCCATCCACGTACGGCTCATTGGCATGCACATCCAGCGCCGCGGCCGAGATGCGGTTCCCCTCCAACGCCTCGACGAGCGCGTCCTCGTCGATCAGCCTGCCCCGCGCAATGTTCACGAGGCGGGCGCCGGGCTTGAAGAGCGAGAATTCGCGGCGCGACAGCAGCACGCTGCCGGAGAAGGGGGTGGCGAGGACGACGCAGTCGGCGTTCCGCAGCAGCTCGTCCAGCGACGCGCACCACGTCGCGTCTAACTCCGCCTCCCGCTCCGTCTGTCGCACGACGTCGTGGTACCAGATGCGCATCTCGCAGGCGAGCCGCGCCTTCTGCGCGATGCGGAACCCGATGCGGCCCAGGCCGATGATGCCGAGGATGTGGCCGTTTGGGTTGTGGATGCGGGAGGCGAGGGTCTGGTTTGCGGTGCGGAAGTGGTCTGGGGAGCCGGAGCGGGCGGCGAGGAGGGAGGGGAGGGTCATGTGGAAGGTTGTGAGGAGGAGGAGGAGGGCGGTCGAGGCGACGGATTCGGTGCAGGCGGGGGCGGAGTTGCAGTAGATGATTCCTGCGTTTGGGAGGTGAGTTGGGGGGAGTTTTGGTGGAGTTTGAACTTTAGGGTTCTGGGAGGGAGAGGAGAGGAGACGTACCGTACTCGGCCATTGTTTTGGTGTCTACCCAGTCGAAGCCGGCACCTGCACTGGCGTATATTTTGCAACTTTTCGGGAGCAACGATCTATCCCTCCCAATCAGTCTTCATATTTCCGCCGAACACCCCATTCACCCCATTCACAACCTCGTAACCTCGTGCCGTCCTCGGTTCCCATCTCGACTCCACCGATAGCCTCGAATCCAGGTAATACAACCCAACTCCCAACGCCCAAAAAATTGATCAACTCACATCAACTCCTCATCCCAATCCCCCATCTCGCCCCCCGTATTCCAAAACGGCCGATAGATGCCCACGAAATCCCCCCACCTCCTCTCCCTCAGTGCGGCCTTGAACTCCTCCCGGCCCATGGAGTAACTCCTCGCGACATGGAACCTGTCGTTGAGTTCCGCGTAGAGATCGTGGTTCCAGCGGATGTCGTCGCCGAGGTGGAGGATTGTGGGTTTGGAGGACGACGAGGGAGGAGGACGAGGGGTGGCAGTGAGGGTGGTGGATTGCGTGGTTGGGGGGATCGAGCTGGATGGGGGCGCGGTGGGAGGGGGCGGGAGACCTGCGTCTTCGGGCGTGGGTGTTGCGGCGGACATGATGTCTGGGAGGATAGATGACGTTGATGTCCAGTATCCTAGTTACGGTTCTCGAAATAAACAAATGTAGCGAGAAGAACTGCGGTATAATGGAAGACTCGAGACGGTGAAGAAGAGGAAAACGGAATCGAAACAGAGAGAGTGAGTAATAAAGAAAAAAAGAGCGTCTTTCCCTGTCGGAAATAAACGACCTCAACGCGCCCTAGGAAAGTTGTGCCATCTATCCGTCTCCACGTGTACACGCGAGCTAAAAGCAATGGAGTGGAGGTGTCAAGAGGGAATCATGTGCCCGGGATTCAAGCAACCCCTCCAGTTCATGCAGTAGCGGGACAAAAGGCGGTAGGGGGGAAAGGGAAAGCTAGTAGATATATAGACCACCCACGTCCAAGAACGCGTCTATATGCTTTCCAAGATGAAAAGGGTTAGAACCTACATATACATCTACCATGTTTCCATCCCCGTTCCAGATGTCGAGAAGGAAGCGTAATGCCGTGACGGTACGGTTTCGATCGGTCCACCCGGCGGCTCAATCCCCCAGTCTTTGGGGACCAGGGCCAGAGATACTGTATACAGCGCCATGCATATTCCTCCCTGGACATATGCATCGACCAGCTATGTTGATAAGATTCCCAGCTGACGCAATCAGCACGTGCATGCGCACTTCTCCGCTTTGCCTTGTGCGGATGGACATGGCGTAGACTGATGACAAGTACCCCGTATCCTTCAGGTCGAATTGCGCAGAAAGAGAAAGAGAGGAATGGGGTATCTTTTTCCACAAGGAGCGGGAAACGCCTTTGCAATGCGAATATTCTACAACGACAGGCCAAAACCGTCCAACTCCGCACTTCGCTACCATCTTCTGAAATCCTCAAAAACCTGCGCGAACTGATCCGCTACAGCAGTGTTAGCATATCTCAATCCAGTGACTGCATTTCTCCCCTCCTCAAATACGGTTTTGTGAGGAAACGGGGGATGGAAACACATACCAAACCCCATAATATTCCCACAATCGCTCGCCGCCCTCTTCTCGTACGCCTGGGGCAGCCACTCGCGGATCTTGGCCTCGCGGTTCTGGTGCGACGGGTGCGTCGTCAGGATCTCGGGCGTGTGCTCGCCGCGCGCGGCCTCCAGGGCGTCCATGCGCGCCCACATCTCGGCGGCGGCTTCGGGGCGGTAGCAGCCTTCTGCCATCATCACTGGAGAGAGAGCGGTGGTTAGTTGGGTGCTGGTGAGGTTGGAGAGGTGGGGGGAAGGGGAGAACGTACGAAGACCGATGTAATCCGCTTCCTCCTGGGAATTGTTAGCACACAAGAATCACGGAGATGGGTGTTGGGAGAACTCACCTCTTGCTTCCTGCTCCCGGGATACTCGAGGAACAAATTCATCAGCGCCGTGCCCATCATGAAGGACACATCGACCATGTACAGCAGCAGCACGCCCATGAGCACAAACGGGGCCCGGCTCATCTTCTCCCTGCGCCGCCGCACTGTTAGCCTCGTCGTCCCGTTTCCTTTTTCCATTCTCCGTGATATAGGGACCAAAGACACCTACGAAGTATGATGCGCGACCACATGCGCAATCTCGTGTGCCATGACTGCCGCGATGCCGTCCTCATTCTTGCACATCGGTAGTATGCCCGTGAAGAAGAACACTTTGCCCCTGTATCGCGTAGATCAGCCTCCATTCGCAAATCCCAGGCCATATTTCCATCCATCAACAGGGCGCACAGCGCCCACCCCCGGAACATCCTCTCAAAGGTACCCAACACCAGCGCTCACTCACCCAGGAATCACAAAAGCGTTCATCTCCGGGCTGTCAATGACGTGCACCTCCCAATCCACATCCTGCAAGCCCCCGGCATCGCGAATATACGGCAGCAGCCGGTAGAGCACCCTCCGCACACGCTGGACGCGGGGGTCCCACTCGGGCAGGAAGTGTCCCGCGTATGCTTCCTTGATGTCCTTGAGCGTGCGCGACGCAATGTAGGCTTCGAACTGCGGGCTGATGATGTTGAAGCGGCGGCGTCCGGAGATCTATTAGAGGGTGGGTTAGCGACTAGCAATGCGACTGCGACGATCCATCTGCATAAGAGGGAGACGAAGCATGAAGAAGTAGGAGACCCGTACAGGAACCTCTTCCAAATTCCACCAGTAGAATCCACCAGCGCCCACACTTATGATCGTCGCATCTCGGAAGAAGGTAGGCCCCACGACCCAGTTCCTGATGCGCTCACCGGCGTGCTGCTGGAATCGGCGATA
The DNA here is from genome assembly GCA_019022765.1 of Westerdykella sp. P71. Classification (NCBI taxonomy): domain Eukaryota; kingdom Fungi; phylum Ascomycota; class Dothideomycetes; order Pleosporales; family Sporormiaceae; genus Westerdykella; species Westerdykella sp. P71. The sequence continues at coordinate 6,527 of JAFHBW010000368.1, read as the reverse complement.
CCTAGGACTATGGTGGGCACGTCCGAATCTATACCACCGTTGCTGCGCCGTGCTAGGGAACGTCCGAGGCTGCCATTGGAAGGATCGATCAAAGGATTGGAGCGGCCGTTGCAATGGCCGCCATCGGAACATCTTGAGCAGCGGGATGGGAGAGCGCCGCGACGTGGTGCTCTACCGTGCTGGGGGTCGCGTCATCTATAGCTATCCGACATAGCTAACGTCGGGCAGCGTGGTGGCCCGTGCATGACCTCACAATCCCATCATCCATTGGGGTGTCTCAACGGCCGATGCAGCAGGCCTGCCTAGGCACCTGGGTGACAGAAAAAGTCTTGCACTTTCTAACAAATCTTGTAAGCTTAAATTCCCTACTTATAATAATAGAGCATAGGCAAGATGGTCTTAAGGACTTGTATTCTGTAACTGTAGAGAGCTCTAAGTGCGGTTAGAGGTGTTCACTATTCGAATCTAGGTACGTATTGTTAGCTAAGAGGCAGTAGTTTCTAAAGTGGGCGCGACACCTTTTCTGTTACCCGCGTGCTAGGCTACGGTTCAGGTGGAGAAATCTGGCATTAGCTCACTCATCACGAATCAATTGTGGAAAACATTTTGGATTGTTTTCTCTAGTCATTTTCCGAATCGCTTACTGAAATTCCCTGAACCGAAATCCCATTCCAGATGCTAACCCTAGTGAAGGGCATAGAAAAAATCCTCATTCAAACGGCCCGGCCAGTTGCACCAATGGGCTTGGGATATCCCACCAGATCCCCCCTAGAGAGTGGCCGGCTGGCAACGAGCAAAGGAGGCCGGGAATTTCTCCCCTAAGGCTGCTATAGCAGCAAGTCGTCCAGCGGATCGTTGAAGTGAACACCATCAGCAATCTCGCACGGGTCCGGAGCATAGACGATGACGCATTGCTCCCAGTCCTCCTCGGCGGCCAACTGACGCTTGAAGTTCAGAGCGTGGTAGACGTTCGCAAAGCGAAACTCGATGAAATATCGCTAGATTGGTGTTAGCCAGCACATCGACGGAACTCAACAAGGTTACTTACGCCGCGTGCGGTCTTTCCACGCTTGATGATGTCTATCTTCCTCTTCTCCTTCTCCGTCCCTTCGGCGAGTTTGAGAAGGGCTTTGTCACCCCAGTCGCTGTCGGCATCGAGAGCGCGGACGCAGCGAGTGACTCCCCCCTCGATGCAAGCCTGCAGATTGTCGTTGACAGAATTAGGTCCAGGCTGTCTGTCGACGAAGACGAAGGTCGTGCCCTTGTCTCCGGGGATCTCCACGCCGTTTTCGGTTGCATCCATGTATGCCTGGCAGTGCTTTGCAGTCATGAACTTGACAAAGGCAAAGCTTTTGCCTGATTCAGGTAGATTCAGAGACTCGACTCGTCCACCCCAAACTAAAGCCTGGAGTTGGTGGATGGTAGTGAAGTCTCCAACCCCCTTGAGAATGACGGTGCGGTTGCCGGATACTAGTGATGATTGGTATGTCAACTCGTCTATGAAATCGGAATACAGTGGCTTGCCGTGGGTGCGGGTTTCCTGACGAGGCCAAGCCGTCATATTGTCGGCTGGGTCGACATAGCGAACTGTGGACAGGTCGATGGAGGGAACAGAGGCTTTCAAAGGGTCCCCACCGAAGCCTTTATCCTGAGGGACGGATTTAGTGATGGATTTCGACAGTCCAATAACTTCTTCAAGATTCTCAAGCTGGATGTACTTCTCATCCGCTAGCTGAGCACTGAAGCGGACGAGGTTACCTCCGCATTCCTGGAGGAGCTGTGCCACTTTCTCAGAAGAAATGGCCTTCCCGGCATCTTTGTCCAAACCATTCAGGTAGGCTTTGATGGCTTCCTCGCACTTGGACTTCACATGTGGCAACATATCAGCGGTGTATGTTCGAGTTGGGGTCGCGCATAAGCCTCGCAGCGAATCTGCGGCAGCCCAAATGATCTTGAGAGGCGCGTTCTCTGGGAGTGGAATAGAAGAGAGCTTTTGGAGAGCCTCTAGGCACTGGAGGAAGTACTCCGACTCGAGTTTGCGCGATGGAGAGGGGTCCTTCTTAGTAAGAGAATTGCCTGGAGCCTTGAACCCGATCGACTGAGGGGTGCGGCCACCTGCCATGAGGTCGGCCATGCTTGCAGTCTCTTTCTTGTTGTTGACCTCCTCCTCCACTGGGTGTACCGGTTTCAACCCTGTCTTCTGGCCCTTCACTGGCTCGAGTGGCTTGGCGGCAAGTGGCACGGAGATCTTGGGGAACGGTGCCGCGTTGAGTCGGGCAAACTTGGCCGCCAGCGACTCGATCCCACTGCCGGGAGACGCGAGGACCCTGTCATCATTGAGAGGACGGTGAGGCATGTCCTGAATGCGCGGCTGCATAGCCTTATTCATGGAGACATTGTCGTTGAGCTTGGATGAGGCAGGGAAATCTTGTGCTGAAGCCGGCGTGCCGACCGCAGTGCCGGGCGCTCTTACTCTGGCTGAAGCGTTAGATGCATAAAATGCCATAGATTGTCTCTTTTACTTACGGACCACCCTCGGCAGGCGAAACAGCTGGCGAAGGAGCTCCGGCAGGGCCGACCATCTTGACGGCAGCTTTCTTGAGGCTGATCTTGGGAGGCGTGCCAGTTGGCTGGGGAGTGAGATTGTTGTTGCTCCTGGCGTCCTGGCTGCTGAAGCCGTTTCCGGTCGCACGGCGAAAGGGAATCATGGCTTTGGCTGCGCGTCGAGACGAGTTAGTGAGAGTTGTTGTCAGCGAAGCAGACACGTACTTGCAGAGGTTGCAGAGGTTGTTGGAGGGCTAGATGTAGATGCTTGAGTAGTTGACGGTGGAGGATTTGCGGGTGGGCGTGCGGAAGGTAAGAGAGGGGCTGATGCGATCGAAGTCAGTGGAAGGCGGTAGTGGATAGGTAGAGGCTTGCTCACCGCCTTGGACGCTGGAAGCAAACTTGACAGGACGCCGTGGGGAAATAGAGAAGTTCTGGATGCCGTCGATGCAGGAGTCAAGGGCGGACAGGTAAAGTTTCTGCTCGCTCGTTCGTTTTACTGGCGGACGAGACTTGTTAGGCATGATGTGCTGAGGACGACTCTACTTACGGCAGAGATGCAGAGATGCCGGCGGATAGAGGAGAGGAGTGGGAAATTTCAGACCTCGAGTATGGCATGCGGGTGCATTGCGTGAGGTAGAGGAGAGAAGAGAAGGCCGGGGGAGTTTGGGGACGGTTTTTACATGGCGTTTGAGCTATCGTGATTTTCCTAAAACGGAAGGGACAACAGAGTGAGCTTAATAGGGAAGGAGCGTCGATGTACCACAGTAAACAAAGGTCAAGTGAACACTCTGCAGGATCCAGTTAGCAGCATAGAAGAAACGAGAGTCTTTCGAAGTAGTCGATTTTTGCAGCATGATTCGTTATCTGTACTGTGACTTGTACCCTACATGTACATTCACTATTGGAATTGCGTATACCACACTACATCTGGGAGGGATACACTTGAGCTTCCGATTCCATAGTTACGACCAACAAAGAAGGGAAGGACTCTCAATTGTCGGGTAATTGTGTACATGGCTCCATCAGGTGTATAGTGAGTGTACCTAGGTATTTCTGAGATGGATGGGATAAGGTAGCTAGATGGTTATTTTAGCGGCGGATTTGCGGACGAACATCGTTATAGCGGGCCCACAAAGGGCTAGACACGGACCCACCTTTTCCCTCCGCACCATCCCCAAAATCCGTCCCGAGATTCAGGGTCCAGGAACATGGCTTGGCGTAAAGGATCTCTGTTGAGGATGACAAAGCTGTTTTACCCTTGTTTGTTCGTGGTTAAACCAATCACCTTTCAGGGAATTGTTCATTGACTGTAATATTGCCAAGACGGACCGGCCTAACTCGGTACCTAGGCGAGCCCAACCCAGGCCGCCGTGGAGCACAAGCACGAGCACTGCGCCCCCAAAACGCCCCCCCGTGGAGAGTGCAAAGCCGGGAGCCCGCCGCGTGTACACACAACCCAGCCGTGCCAGCCCAGTTGCCTTTCATATAAGCCCACACGTGCCCGTCTTTCCCCATGTCGTCGTTACAACAGCAATCCGCTGCCCGACGTTGTCCTCCAACGTCGCAACCTCACCCTCCTCGCTGCCCCAGGAGAAGGAGAGCACCTATACCGGGAGCTCTTCCATAACCCCCGGCCGCGACTCAATGCCTGCCCCTTTTCGCCGCTCCCCCCACGACTATGAGCTGCTTCCCAGAGGCTCCCAAGATGACGACGACTTTCGCAACCTAGAGCGGTCCGTATCCAACTCCTCCTGGTACAGTCGCATATCCGATGCCCTCCCCAGGAGAGTCAAGCGCATCTCGAGCCCTTCGACCTACAAAAACTACATCACCCCCCGCCGGAGGAAAAACGCCGTCTTACGCCTCGTCTTTTGCTGGACCTTCTTTTGGATCCCCTACATCTGTCTGACCCTCGTACTACTGGCAGCCGTTCTCGCTCCCTCGTACACGAACCCTCCCCAACACTACAAAGACCTTCGGCGAGCCGCCCTTTCCGGCTGGCAACCCGGCCGTGCCAATCCTCGCAACGAGAAAATCTTCATCGCAGCTTCCCTCTACGAGTCGCATGGCGAATTCACATCGGGCCCTTGGGGAGAGGAGGTGCTGCAGTTGATCGACCTGCTGGGTCCAGAAAATGTGTACCTGAGCGTCTACGAGGACAACCCCTCTCCGGCCACCAAGAAATCACTGCTTGAATTCAAGGACAAAGTTACTTGTATGTATGAGCCTCTTCGGTCCCGACTTGTAAACTAATTTTTACAAGGCAATGCGAGCATCGTCGCCGAGGACCTCGACCTCAAGACCCTCCCGCGCGTCCGCCTTCCAAACGGCCAGACCCGCCTCAAGCGCATAGCCTTCCTCGCCGAAGTCCGAAACCGCGCCCTGGCCCCCATCGACAGCGTCGGCGTCGCCTTCGACCGCGTCCTCTACATCAACGACGTCAACTTCAACCCCATCGAAGCCGCCCAGCTCCTCCTCTCCACCAACGTCGACTCCACCGGCCGCGCCAACTACGGAGCCGCATGCGCCGTCGACTTCATCAACCCCTTCAAGTTCTACGACCGCTTCGCAACCCGCGACCTGGACGGCTACGGCATGGGCATCCCCTTCTATCCCTGGTTCACCAGCGCGGGCACCGCGACAAGCAGGAAAGACGTCCTCTCCGGCTCCGACGCCGTCCGCGTCCGCAGCTGCTGGGGCGGCATGACCGCCTTCGAAGCAAAGTGGTTCCAGAACCCGGCCCTCCACCCCTCTCCTCCTCCATCATCCAAGTCCCCCAGCCCCCTCACCCCCCTCCGCTTCCGCTACGAAAACGCCACCTTCTGGGAATCCTCCGAATGCTGCCTCATCCACGCAGACCTCACCTACCTCCGCACCGGCCAAGGCATGCCCCCGGACGACTCAGGCATCTACATGAACCCCTTCATCCGCGTCGCCTACGACCCCAGCACCCTCTCCTGGCTCTCTCTAACGCGGCGCCCCGAACGCCTCTACTCCCTCATCCACGACCTGCTGAACCGCTGGGTCAACCTCCCGGGCCACAACGAGCGCATGCTCGAGGAGCCGGGCCAGACGTACACAGATACCATGTGGGAGTACGACGATCCCGCGCGCGCGTTCCTGCCGAATGCCACCGGAGACGATTTCAGGGGCCACTGGGCGGAGATCGAACATGTGGCGTTGCCGGGCGGGTTTTGCGGCGGGAGGCAGTTGCTCGTGATTAATGAGTCCCCGGAGCAGGGGAAGGGGAAGTGGGGCAGGATTCCGCCGCCGGCGCCACCGAGGGGGGTGGTTTGAGTGCTTCAAGCGGTTCTTCTTGTCGATTTCTTATCCTTTATTTTTTTTTCTTGGGCCTTTCATGGGTATTGCGGGATAAGGGATGGTCCTTCTCGCCGGGTTTCTTATGAGCGTGCACGGCATAGCGATGGCGTTATTGTCTTTGGCTGGCGTGGATAAACTGTCCGGTTTCCATTCGACGTGTGTACATGGATTTTACGGACGCTGACGGGAAAAGGGAAGGGATGGTTTGGCAGGTCGTCGACCTTGAGAGCGTTCTTAGCGGTGATATCCCCTTGGTAATTAACGTCTATTGCCCTTTCGGGTGTACATCGGTTTGCCTTTCGGGTGTACATCGGTTTGTCGTTCCTTTGAACGCGTGAAATCGTTTTTCGTGCTGCTGTTCGGTTGACTACGTCGGTATGGCTGGGATACTGATACGAACGCAGATCATCATAGCTCGTTGCTTCAATTCATATACATGTTACCGTTCAGACTGCTATCCGTCTCTTCCATTCCGTCACCGGCTCGGGGACAGGATATCAACGCCCGATTTCAAGCCCATCCCAAAAAGCACAAGACGAAGCACTTGAAGCATCCTCTATATCTCCACATCTATACCNCGGGGGGCGCGGGGGGGCGGCGCGGGGGGGGGTGCGGGGGGGCGGGGCGGGGGGGGGGGGGGGGGGGGGGGGGGCGGGGGG